>LPNX010825602.1:402553-432081 GCA_001517045.1 Pseudotsuga menziesii | reverse complement strand
AATGGACTATAGTTCTCTTGCTCTCAATTCCTCATGCCTTCAATGTATCCAAAGGGTTCCTTATATAGCTCTTCAATGGGGTAATGAAAGGTCGAATCCGAACGATCTCAAGGCATATGGAAGGCCAGGAGACAAGTGAGTTGGATCCACATCAAGGAAAACTCCAAAAGAATTTGGCCTTTTGCACACATCCCGATGTACGCGGTTTTAGGGGTCAAACCCATGTATATACACGAGAAAGGGCTTAAAAGTCGTGTATGGCAATTTTTGCATGTTTTTAGGGATGATCTTGGAAACATCAAAGGAACAAAAATGGTCCATGGGGTCTAAGGAGTCTGCAGAGGGACAGGGAAGGCCATAAAAATGTATTCACCATGTGTGGTAAAATCAGCTATAACAGGTGCCCCCTAATGTGTGAGGTCAGAGGGTTCATACGATGGCCGAAGTACATTATAAGTCCATCCTAGAAGTGAAGTGATGAAGAACCCAGTGGAAGAACCAACCATCCAATTAGCACTATACAATGATACAACTCTGCACATAACTGCAAATACATATAGCAGTCCCGGATACATAAGAGTACAATGGCCATGAATAGGCATGATACAATATGACATATGTGGTCATTGCCACGTACAATATAAATAGATCAGAATATCGATGATGAAGATATACAAAGGATCATGATCTCCATAAAGATTGAAGATATATAATGGATTAAGATCTCCATAATGGTTGGAAATGTCTGACATATACTGGAATCAAGTCACGAGAGATGAAATCTCATGAACACTGGCACGATCAAGGAGGTAGCATATAAGAGATGCCACCAGTATGGAAGGTCTTCTACACAAATCTCTATGAGTACATGTCCTACTATGTGAATAGAGGTGTCGAGGTCGAACATAGTAGTCCATCGTATGATTAATGGTCATTGATGTATACCATTAACAGACGCGAGATCACCCACCGATAATGAAAATGGGAATCAATGAACTAGAGTGCAAGCTAACAAGTGTGAATAAATGTGTTGAGGTCAAACACTTGAGAGAATCCATCGATCAGGGGACATTGATGTATTCCCAAAATACTGTTGATGGCAAGAGAACTTGCCACTGATGATTGCAAGTCTCAAGGCACTCAAAAAAGAATCTAGATTCCTATCCCAGAATAAGTTATCTGAAGTCGATGGGATGAAATTCGTTGGAAGGAGGGAATTAAGGCATCCCCCATCATCCAACACGAGGTACTCAACAAATCTGTATAATGTGGAAGGACTCGATCATAAGGTGCACAAACCAGTAACTGTACCGGGAATGGCCGACATGCAAAGTCAAGATAACTGAGGAATGGACGACTCAGGTTTCAACTTCCTTCGAACCAGAGCATAAAGGTGAATGGTGACTGAATGTAGGCAGCATAGACTTGATATGCAAAACTGGGACATCTCTGCGACACAGGAGGCATCGACAGAGGCTCCATAGGGACTAGAAGCTTAACCAGTCGGTGGAGATAAAATCAGATAAACGAGTACAACTCCTAAAGTCAAACTATTAACCCAACCAATGGATGTGATATACAGTGCTCTGTTCGAAGGCGACATGACTCGACTGCTACCAAAGATAACATATTTTCTTGTCTGACTTTTTGGTTTTTTAATTTTTTTGAACTTTTTCAAATATTTGAAAAGCTTGAAAAAGAATAAAATTGCTTTAAAGTTACAGACTAGAAGGAGATGAGTGTCAAATGGGAAAACAAACTAGTTACAAGCAGTGGAACATACCTATGTTCAATGCAAGGACACATGTGTAGGATAGCGACACTTGGGGGAAAGTCCCCTCCTGGTAAGAATAGGGAATCAAGCTGCAAAGGATATATAAAATGGCTCTGCGTGGCTAGACATGAGACAAGCTCGGGCTATATGGCTGATACTCAAAGTCAAGGAAGCCAGCGTAACGCTCAATGAGGCAGGAAAAGCGCATGATAATGCAATTACAACTTGACATAAGGGAGTGCTACGGAGAGAAATTCTTATGGCTTGGGGTACCACAATAGACAGCTTGAATCTAGAAATCAATCCTTTCCAATATGCAAGAGAAATCAAATATCTAGCACTAAAGGATCAAAACTCGTACCTTATTTTGGATGGTTGAAGTAGATCCCCGTTGAGCTTTCCAACTCCAGCTTGAATTGATAAATTACCTCCTCAACAATCAGTAAACAAGACAAGCATGATATATATATATATTGGTGTTAGATCTACTCTAGCATATATAATCAACAACATATAAACATTTGAAATCATCCATGGATAAAATATTCATTCAAACATACATTATTGGATAGGAAAATATATTTATATTAATATAAAATCAGATATTACAATGAATACAACCTCTATCGGCACATCTGCGAAACAGAGAAAATGAATCCCCCACTTGGGCCTCCACCACCTCAATCCTCCATCTCTCAATAGCAAGCTCACAAGCAAAAGGAAAGCTTGAGAAGAACACCAAAGTGCTCCAAGGGACAAAGGGATGCAGACTCAAGCATAAGTTCTGGCAACAATGGACTATAGTTTCTTTGCTCTCAATTCTCACATGTTTCTCAATGTATCCAAAGGGTTCCTTGCATAGCTCTTCAATGGAGCAATGAAGGGTCGAATCTGAGCGATCTCAAGGCATATGGAAGGCCAGGAGACAAGTGAGTCGGATCCATGTCAAGGAAAACTCCAAAAGAAATTGGCCTTTTGCACACATCCTGATGTATGTGGTTTTAGGGGTCAAACCCGCGTATATACGCGAGAAAGGGTTTAAAAGTCGCATATAGAAATTTAAGCATGTTTTTAGGGATGATCTTGGAAACATCAAAGGTATAAAAAAGGTCCATGGGGTCCAAAGAGTCTGCAGAGGGACAGGGGAAGGCCATACAAGTGTGATTCACCAGGTGTGGTAAAATCAGCTATAACAGATGCCCCCTAATGTGTGAGGTCAGAGGGGTCATAGGATGGCTGAAATACATTATAAGTCCATCCCATAAGTGGAGTGATGAAGAACCCAGTGGAAGACCAGCCACCCAACTGGCATAGTACAATGATACAACTCTGCATATAACTGCAAATACATATAGCAGTCCCGGATACATAAGAGTACAATGGCCATGAATAGGCATGATACAAAATATGACATGAGTGGTCATCACCACGTACAATATACATAGATCAGAATCTCCATGATGAAGATATACAAAGGATCAAGATCTCCATAATGGCTGAAGATATACAATGGATCAAGATCTCCATAATGGCTGGAAATGTCTGACATACACTGGAATCAAGTCATGAGAGCTGAAATCTCATAAACACTGGCATGATCAAGGAGGTAGCATATAAGAGATGCCACCAATCTGGAAGGTCTTCTACACAAACCGCTACGAGTACATGTCCTACTATGTGAATAGAGGTGTCGAGGTCAAACATAGTAGTCCATCGTCTGATTACCGGTCATTGATGTATACCGTTAACAGACGCGATATCACCTACCGATAATGATAATGGGAATCAAGGTACTAGAGTACAAACTAACAAGTGTGAATAAATGTGTTGAGGTCGAACACTTGAGAGAATCCATCGATCAGGGGACATTAATGTATTCCCAAAGAACTGTCGATGGCGAGAGAACCTGCCACTGATGAATGCAAGTCTCAAGGCACTAAAAAATGACTCTAGATTCCAATCCCAGAATAAATGATCTGAAGTTGATGGGATGAAATCCACTGGAAGGAGGGAATTAAGGCATCCCCCATCATCCAACACGAGGTACTCAACAAAGCTGTATAATGTGGAAGGACTCGATCATAAGGTGCACGAACCAGTAACTGTACCGGGAATGGCCGACATGCAAAGTCAAGATAACTGAGGAATGGCCGACTCATGTTTCAACTTCCTTCGAACAAGAGCATAACAGCGAATGGCGACTGAATGTAAGCAGCATAGACTCGATATACAAAACTGGGACATCTCTGCGACACATGAGACATCGACAGAGGCTCCATAGGGACTAGAAGCTTAACTAGTCAGTGGAGATAAACTCGGATAAACAAGTACAGCTCCTAAATTCAAACTATAAACCCAACCAATGGATGTGATATACAGTGCTCTATTCGAAGGCGACATGAATCGACAGCTGCCAAAGATAACATCTTTCCTTGTCCAGATTTTTGGTTTTTTAAATTTTTTTGGACTTTTTCAAATATTTAAAAAGCTTGAAAAAGAATAAAACTGCTTTATAGTTACAGACTAGGAGGAGACGAGTGTCATATGGGAAAACAAACTAGTTCCAAGCAGTGGAACATACCTATGCTCAGTGCAAGGATACATGTGTAGGATAGAGACACTCGGGGGAAAGCCCCCTCCCGGTAGAATAGGGAATCAAGCTGCAAAGGATATAAAAGATGGCTCTGCATGGCTAGAAATGAGACAAGCTCGGGCTATATGGCTGAAAATCAAAGTCAAGGAAGTCGGTGTAAGGCTCAAGAAGGTAGGAAAAGCTCATGATAATGCAATTACAACTTGACATACGAGAGTCCTGAGGGAAATAGGCCAGCAAAAGATCAAGAGGAGAATGCGGCTCTTGCGAAATGTCATGGAAATACTATACAATGGACTCCCACACCCTAAGGGACAAAATGTCAGCATGGGCACCAAATGCAAATAAGGCGCTAGCTAGGGTACCCATGTAAGGTCAAGCTCTACCATTCACATCATGCCACTTCTAAAACAACAAGAAGGTTCCGTGACATAATAGAATGGGTTTGTACCTAAGGCTATAATTAAATGGTCATAAGGTCGTGCAAAATGCAAACGGGGGTGAACCTAACCTATATGCTAGTTTAAACATCATACCTATAACGGGCATGAACAGGTCAAAGTAATGGTCGAAACGACGCTCAAAATGGTCTCCTACATCATAAATTAGGCCAAAAACGATCCAAAAGGATTAGAAACGGTCCAAACTATAGAAAAGGGGGTAAATTTTTTTAAAAATTTGAAAAATTTCTATAAATAGTAAAAAATTTAAAACATTATATGACATTTGAAATTTTTACCCAATTGAGCTCAGAACTTCAACAACGAATTCCAGGAGATCCAGCAGGCAGAATCCACTCCCGTTTTTTTCAGGTACTTACCCATGCCCTGCTCTTTCATTTTCATGCAAATTTTATCAATTTCCATGGTGCATTTAGGATTCTAGGCCAATCTAAGATGTGTGCCTCGGCCCACATAGAAATCGAGAATTTTTCTGCATATAGAGCTGGATATATGCGAAAAAAGACCTCAAAGTCGTGTACATACACGGCTGTTTAGCAAACAGTTGCGTATGCGGCCGCGTTCAATGTTTTTCAAGTGTTCTAATGGATCAAACTTAAATTTTATGTGCAGGATGGTCCTAGAATGGAGAGAACATGAGCACGGTGATGTAGAAGGGGAAATAAGGGCAGATCTAATGGCTCAACAAGCTTTGCGGTCATGCGGGCTCTACAAGTTTTGGTGTCTTGGTGGTATACGGGCCAAACCAAGACAGCTGCAGATGCTAGTAGACTACTGGGATCCAGACTCAGAGTCGTTTTAGATATACGGGATGTCCTTCACCATAGAAGTGGAGGACATATACTTTATTAATGGACTTCCCCGATGAGGGGAAGTGGTGAACCTACACTCTCGTGGGCCCGGAGGTGGCCTGACTATAGATGAGTACATAGCAGTGTACTGTTATCCGAACATGGAGAAGGTGGGGATTCAGATCCCAACTAACTCCATACAGGTGCTAGGCCTAAAGTCCATTCTACTGACACTGGGAAGGATAGAGGGGCTAGCCTCACTCCACCAAGACTCGTGGCCATTGATGTTCTATGTCGTGGAGTGCATGAGGCCCACAGTTTATCACCGGAGTACGACATTGTTGAGCAACATGAAATAATAGCTCAACGATTGCAAGATGGGCAGGGTGCGAAACTTCGATTTTAGCAACATACTGAGCATGTTATTCTTTGAGCGTGTTCCGGGATTGAGCCCTAGAGTTGACGTTCCTCTACATGCGGGGTTCGAGATCTGGCCCAACGACGTTGGGCAGATGCGATGCGTAGACTGGGTGGAGGTAGGGTGTCCAACCCCTATCCAGTTGATTTCTTTCTATGGTGGCGACGACAGATAGTTTCCATCGATGATTATCCCTATGCGGGGATAGATTTTCGGGGAGACCCCGACATGTCGCTACCACCAGGATCGGCATACGGTGACATTGGTAACGAACCTCGACCCTCTTTTAAAATTTTTGAGTCATTTAATTTTTTTGTGTTTTCTAATTATATGGAATCAAAAGACATGTTTTTGGGTGACAATACATAGTGACATCCTATCATATGCATGCAGATGTAGGACCAAGATGGCCTGAATGCTTCCCTCGTCATAGATGGAGGGGAAGAGGGGATGACATTACGGGTGTGGATGTGGAGCGAACGCTCCAAAGCATTCATACCAACTTCGTGAGGCTGACACACAGAGTACCCATGGCACAAGTCAAGGACTTGCCTGAGGCCATGCAGCGCCAGGTGGTGAGTGTACCGCGAGCATGGGTGCAGTTATTTCGGCGGCTAGCTAGAGCCGTGGTGACATTCCACAATAACAACCCCCCTCCTCCTCCACAAGCTTAGATACCTGGGAGTGATACATTTTGTACTATCGTGTATTTATATTTTGGTGGCTCGAGAGCCCCATTTTTGTATTATGACACTATGTATTACCACATTTTGGATGTTTATAAAAACTTTTATGATAATCGATTTATTTATTTACATGTGTTAAAATTTATGTTTGTGATGAGCTTATTGTCTATGAAACAAATGCCAATCTAACACATAGTTAGCATATGAGTCAGCAACTTGATTATTAATTCTTGGAACATGTATGTATGTTATATTGTCAAATTGTCATTCTAACAATCTCACACATAAGAATATTCTTAATAATGTCAGATCCCTGACATGGTACAAACCATTAAGCTGTGACACTACTAACTCCGAATCAAGACGTACCTCAAGAGAGAGAACACCATATGAAATGGCATCCTGTAGAAGCTTGATAACGGCACTATATTCAACAACATTGTTCGAAGAGGGCCGTAAACATACGCCTCCTGAAGACAATACCTGACTCGTAGGAGTATAAATCACCTAAGCAGCAGAGGCTGAGTGTTGAGTGTGACGGCTCGCACCATCCGTGAATCCTATGAAGGTGGAAGATTCCATTGACATCTGCCAAAAGAAACGGAAACTAATCACAAACCCGATCACTATAAGAAAAGACCTACCTATGCAAAAATATACAATAATATACAATAGTCAGCCTTGGCTGAAAATCATGCATAGTACTTTTTAAGATAGAGCCCATTTCTAGGCTCCGCCAAGGCTGTTCCCTCATAATACACTAACTCATAAGCGCCCTTCTCTAACACACGTTTAATGACGTAAGGACCACGCCACATGGGGTTAAACTTTCTTTCCCCCAAGGGTTCTTTCAGTTGATCCCACAAAAGGACCAAATCTCCCTCACTAAACCTCCTTAGATGGACAGACTTATCGTACTGGACCTTAACGCGACGCTTATTCACTTCTAGAGCCACCAAGGCATCTCGACGTTGCTCATCAAGTTGCTCTAAGTGGACCAAACGCTCCTCCAATGGGGAAGTGTTTGGTAAGAGCTCTATGGCTAGCTTCAAATAAGGAATCTCGCACTCAACCGGAAATACCAACTCCACTCCATGTACAAGCTGATATGGAGAAAAACCCATGGCAGTCTTAAGAGCGGTTCTATAAGCCCACAAATCAGGATATAATATAATGTGCCAATTTGTCTTGATTTGTGCAATGGTTCGTTGGAGAATGGATTTGAGTGATTTTTTCACTGCTTCAACCTGTCCATTCGCCTGAGGGTAGTAAGAGGAGGAATGCTCTTGCTTGTACCCTAACTTTGAGGCCAATTCTTCCATCATACGATTCTGAAAGTGCGTGCCATGGTCAGTGACAAGATCCTTCAGAATACCAAACCGAGTAATAATCTGGTTGAATATGAAGTGTGTGGCTGTCTCATCATCGAATTTAACTGTAGGCATAGCCTCAACCCATTTCGTGAAGTAGTCAATAGCCGCTATGATATGATGATGTCCCCCAGCTGAAGCTGGGTTGCAATCCATGAAATCAAGCCCCCACTTAGTGAAGGGACCGGCGGTAATGATGGGATGTAACGGGGTAGGTCACGAGCACATATTCCGTGCAAACACCTGGAAAGGGTGGCACTTCTTGATCGCATATACACAATCTTTAAAGATTGACGGCCAGAAATAACCCACTCTTAAGATTTTTTGGGTTGTAGAAAGCACAGATAAATGACCACCACATGCCCCTCCGTGGCAATCATTCATCACAAGCTCAGCCTCCTCATGAGCTAAACAATGACGTAAAATGGAATCTACCCCACGGTGGTACAAGGTGTTATCCACTATGAGGTAATTCTTGGATACGTGACGTAATCATCGTCGTTCATCCTGTGAGAGGTGATTAGGGACCTTCAATGTTTGTAAATATATGATAATGTCTCCATAGCATGGATCAAAAGTTGACATTAAGAAGATGTGCTCATCGACAACCGTATCTTCACAAACCATCTCCTCCTCCTCGCTTGGGAAATCCGATATAAGCTCCGCAAAAATTAACGATCTCTTCGATTTTGCCGAAACAAACTCGAGATCAAATTCTTGTAAGATGACAATCCATTTATTATACTTTCCCCCAATCATCCTTCAAGTGAGGATGAATTGAAACGAATTGACATGGGCTACAACCAAGGTTTGGCGAAGGAGAATATAATGTCTCAACTATTGAACCGCATGTACGGTAGCTAAGGAAAGCTTCTCAACATGGGAATAACAGACTTCCGCATCAATAAGGTTTCGGCTCAGGTAGTATATGACATGCTCTTGGAGCTCCTCATCCTCTTGAACCAAAACCATACCAATCGTCTCCATGGATGCGGCCACATAAAGTAGAAAGTCACAGCTATAGTCGGGTGGACTAATCACCGGGGCCGATGCTAAGGCTCGTTTAAGCGCATCAAAGGACTCCTCAGCTCGCTCATCCCAACAAAAGGTGGTGTCCTTTTTCAAAAGACGCATAAAGCCTCTAGTCAAATTGGCAAAGTTGACAACAAATCTCCATAAGAAGTTTACCATGCCTTGCAAACATTGAAGATGTCTAATGTTTTTCAGAGGAGACAACTGAAGTATTGCCTCTACCTTCAAAGGGTCGACTCTTATACCCTCCTTGGAGACAATGAACCCTAATAAGCAACCAGACTTCACGCAAAAGATGCACTTGTGAGGATTCAACCTGACCAAATAATGGTGGCACCTTTCGAACACTAATCTCAAATGATAGGAATGACACATTCTCATATGAGAATGAGCAGCAAGGTCATCCAAAAATACTTCAATAATTGATTTGATATCATGGAAGATCAAGGTCATAGCCCGCTGAAAAGTGTCTCCGGCATTTTTAAGGCCATTAGGCATCTTCCGATATGCAAAGGTTCCCCAAGGACAAATAAAGGAAGTCTTATGTTGGTCCTCAGGTTTAATTTGTATCTGATTGTATCTGGAAAAGCCGTCCATAAAGGAAAAAACCTCGCTACCTGCACACTCATCCAAAATTTGATCAATAAATGGTGTGGGGAAATTGTCTTTAGGACAGGCACAATTCAAGTCACGGAAATCAGTGCATATACGGATCGCTCCCTACTTCTTATCCACCGGAACAGGATTTGAAACCCACTCCGTCAAGGGAATGGGATAGATAAAACCAGCTTTCAACAGTTTTTCTATCTCTGCCTTAATTGCGGGTGCTTTCCTAGGATTCACTGCATGCAAGCGTTGTCGAACAGGCTTAGCATTGGGATAAGTTTTAATCTCATGTTCAACAATGCGAGGGTTGATACCTGGCATTTCATCGTAAGACCAAGCAAAGATATCATGAAATTCTTTAAACATCTCGGTGTACTATTGAATCTCAGCATGGGAACATTCTGCCCCACTATAGACATTCTCAATCCTGCCAGGATCGCGAGAGATATTGATAGAAATGGTAGGAGATATATTTTCCATGTTCCCATCAGCCATCGGACTATGAGAGATTAATGGAACCATGGGACTACCAATTCTCTCACTAAGAACCTCCCTAAATTCCTCACACTCCAAGCGGTCAAGCTCGGGAAGAAAATAAGATCTATGATGCAATTCTTCCCAAGGTGGCTCAAGCCTTGACATGGCCTCAATAATTGCTTCATCTGAAGGAAAAACACTATCAAGGCAATCATGCACGTTAGAATATTGAACTGCCCATGTAGGCAGCACATACAGTTCCTCCTCCTCCGTCCGTGAAGAGGAAGGATTAGGCTCTACAACACTCCCAAGATTAGCTTGATAAGCTACCATAGTTGCAGGCAATGACGCGTCTGTCACGATGGGCTCACTCGAATTATTCGGTGTAGGAAGAATCCAAGGATCTTCCATATGGTTCATGTGAAAAGACACCGATCTCATAGATGTCGAAGCCTCACTGGAACTAGACCCTATCATAAGGACAGGTGCAGGACAACTAAAGCTTCCCATAAGGGATGGATACATGCCCACACCCACACTCCTAGTTGCCGGCTGAGAATGCTCTACAATCGGGATAGAAGCTCCCAAATACACAGTAACCGATGGATTCTTGAATGACATTTGATCAATCGTAACCATATTCCCATTAAATGGAAAGCATACAACACGAAATAGAGAAGAAGCTACGGCTTGCATACTGTACATCCATTTCCTACCCAGTAAGAAATTATAGTCAAGGGGCGCATCAACCACCTTGACCTCTATCGCAACGGTCTTCCCTCCCAAACGGACCTTAAGGGAAGGAAGGATCCCGTGCGGCTTGAATGATCTCCCATCAAAATAAATCAACATGGTACCAGATTTAGACAACTCGGGGGAACCTAAACCCTTCCAACACGATAAAGACATCACAGAAGCAGCAACGCCTTCGTTAATCACAGTGCCCTTGACGGTCATGTTAAGACATTCTACATGAATCAAAAGAGACACATAGTAAGGCAAGCGAGGCTAAAGTCCCACGGTTTCAAATTTAATCACGGAGTAAGAATTATCATCATTCACACCAAGGGCAGAAAGCAAATCCTTCCTTTGCGAAGGACAACTCTGAAGTACTTCTAGTGCAGACATCGCACAAGGAGTGTGGCCCAAATCCTCGACAACAGAATAGTTCTGGGCAGCTCGGGAATTAGGATTGTGCCTTGAACGCTTAAGGACTCCCTTAGGAATGCGAGGTGTAGCTTCAGGTTTATCCACAGGTTTTTCAATATGCAAAGGAGTCCTTGGTGGATCAGGTTCCTTTCCTGGGTCGGGTTGTGACGAACCATAGTCCTTCACACGGGTCACAACCTTCGTAGCAAGCACCATGTTGATGTAACCATGACCACTAGCCTCCGGCGGATCTTGATCACCACCAGACTGATCATGGGTCCTTTATTTCATGTTTTGATTGTGAGGTAAAGGATTGGTCATTGCGCTAAGAATCTTGAGGCTTCATCGATACGAGGGCACAAGTAAGTGAGGTGATCCTCCTTACATAACTTGCAAGGAAATTTAACCTTACGTTTAGATTGCTTGTCCCCCCCAACATTTCGGGCGTTCTTGTCATTAGTATTAGCATTTTCATTCCTATTCCCACCCTTATGATTGTTTTTACCCTTCTTTCTATTCCTTCCGGGTTGCTGGTTACCCTTTTGGTTCGACGACTGCACCGAAAGCACACTCGCCGTTTGGCTGGGTTGAGACGAATTCGTGGCTTGTCCTGAAGCAGATTGGTTGATCGAAAATTGACTGACCTGTTGCACAATCGAATCCATAGACTTAGCACTTGCACAACCAACAATGCCATCGGCATGTGGTCCAGGTTTAACTTTGGGGTTGAAACTAGAATGCAGAGCGTTGGGAATGATCTCATATAACAAACCGAATTGAGCATAAATCAAGTCCAATTCCTATGCCCTAAAAATGTCTTGTTCCTCGTTTTGAACTCCGGATGTAGAAACATCTTTTGCTATATAAGGCAATAACAACTTAAGGAACCATTCGAGGAGAAACTTCAGCGGTATGAAGGCTTTAATCAACCTCTTCCGTCTACGCCACTCTTGGATATGGTCCGAGATATGTGTGGATTTATCCTGTCGTAATGTCGACAAGAGTTCCATGCCAACGTCGTAACACACTGGTAGATGGAAGTGGTTGAGAAAAGTCATCGCTAGGTCATCGAACAAAGCGAATGCCCCCCTAGGTAACTCTATATACCATTTCACGGCAGGCCCTGTAAGGGTACGTTGAAACAACCTTAAACAGATTGAATCTTCGTGTAAGGAATTGGAAGAGCGCCATAGGTGAAATGTAGTAACATGTTCTCTTAGATCCTCTCCAGGTTTTCCCTTGAACTTAGGTATGTCCGAGGGAAGCTTATTAGGGACAGCCGACGAAGCCGGGTCATGAGATACAAGATCGTTCGTCAGTCTCGACAAGTCAGGAAGATTTAGCATTGTGAGGAAAGGGAGCCTAGGATGAGTAGGTCGATGCACCGCTCCCTGATAGTGTTGGTTCACATAGGTCTAATTAGCGTAACCACCATGGCCTTGGCCATAGTGCCCTCCTCCCGTTTGACCCGTGTAGGGTGGCATGGAAGCACCATAATGTGGTGTGCCTTGACTATGTGGGGCTACAAAGCAATAATTAGGAGAGTAAGTGGGTTGTTGATACCCGTACCCATAAGGTGAATAACCATGTCCATACTGCGTCCCATAATAAGTTCCATAAGACATCCCATGAGATGTCCCATGAGACACTCCATAAGTAGGAATGTAGGCTCCGAAAGTAATGACATGACCTCCAGAAGTAGGGATACGACCCCCCAAAACAACAGGAGGTACTTGAACTTGAGACACAATTGTGTGAGTAGCACCAGTACGGACATGACTCGTAGCGACATTCTGGCCCGAAGGACCACGTGAATGAGGTGGAGGAATGACATTCGAAGAACAAGGAACTGAGGATGAAGGGACCTGTGAAATTATGTATGTGGTGTTCCCTATAGCCACTCGTCTTGGATATGGTATCCTAATAGGATCACTAACCCTAGTTCTAGGAGGAATATGTGATGTAGCTTCCACCGCCGGGATGGAAGGTGCAATATGACTCATGCTCCCAAACCTCTCAGCATGGTAAGGAATGGGAGTTCCCCCAGGCGTAGTGTTAGGCTCAAACTCCAACTCGACATGAAATGTCAAATCATGTGTGGGAATACCAGACATACCATAACTACCATAACTAGTGCTCGCGGGTTCATAATGAGTCTCGTCGTCCGACATTCCATACCGGCGATGTGTGAATGGGGGATCATAGCTAGAGTAAGTAGGTCTATCATGAAAAGTACCTATCTCAGAAATTACAGGACCTAACTCAGAAATTACAGGCATATCAGGTGAAGGATCATAGGTAGGAGTAAACTCCCTGTCATCCACTCGAAGTGGATAAGAAAGCTCAGGAATACCATCTTCATGATCTCCCATCGTGTGTGAATCAATGTGCGAAGTAGTTTGCTTGGACTGTCTCTTTCTCCCTCCCAAAGGAGGAGGAGAGGTAGAAGGCGGAAGTCCTTCTAAACGACGAGAATGACGAGGAGCCGCACCCGAATCCACAATGACTCAAAAATATAAAAGAATCTCTAATTACGCAAACCCTAAGCAAGCTAACGTGCACAGAGCATACACCAATAAAATGTAAATCCAAACACAAGCAATCAAGGGTAGGATAAGTGAGCTCCTAAATGAAGCAGGTATGTCTCACCTAGGAGAGGCTTGAGACTCCCATACACAACAAGCAGAGGTACGTAACCAATTATTGTGGCCCTCATCTTCAATGCGTAAAGCGACTGTGCTGTCCGACCCCAACCTGGCCGGGACACCTGTAGAATAACCCCTGCAAAGCACCCCCATCGATATCATAGGTAAGGAAACTAAGGTCACCTCAATATAATCAATGCTCAGGTAGACAGCCGTAGGCTGGATTTACCGTATGGGC
This sequence comes from Pseudotsuga menziesii, assembly GCA_001517045.1. Classification (NCBI taxonomy): domain Eukaryota; kingdom Viridiplantae; phylum Streptophyta; class Pinopsida; order Pinales; family Pinaceae; genus Pseudotsuga; species Pseudotsuga menziesii. The sequence goes on along the minus strand of LPNX010825602.1, from coordinate 417,841 downwards.
AGGGTAGCAAAGCCCAAAACTCTCCAAAGAGCCCCCAGATATGAATACAATCCTGGAAATATCTCCGGTGCTACTCAGTTATGACTAGGGGTCATCCCAATCAATAACCGCTCACAATGCCTCGTGCTTAACTCCCTTTTGAGAGGAGGATCCTGAGAAACACCAATTATACCAAGGAATTTCACACTCTCACCTGGACAGACACATACATGTTGTTGTTTAGTGGTCTTGGAGAATTTACTGACAATGAACTATTCCAAGACCCTAAAACCTAATCTTGTTGATGTACCCTATCAAAGAAAATAGTGTAATTCATTTTAATTAAGCCTTGATTTTATTTGGCTTTATTACTCAAAAGAGGTAGATGGCCGTGCAACTAATGGTGTTACGACGTAACATGAAGCAAAATGCACACCTAACAATCAATGCAAATGAATTGTGTCCAATGAAAACAGGGTATGCTACTACATGAAATGCAAATTTTTTCTTCAAATGATAAGTGCAATCGTTCCTATATGAAGTCTTGACTAATACTTCAAAGCAAAACCTAGTGCAAGTAGCATGTAAAATGCAAAAATGCAATGCATAATGATGCAAATAAGCAAATATTTTTGGATTTTTTGAAACAAAAATGAGATATTAAAGCAACAGAATGATTCTACTACCCCCAGACTTGGCAAGCACACTCAAATAGAACTCACACAAAGTACTAAGGTAAAAGAAATCTAATGCACTAATCCCAAAACAAAAAATTGAAAATGCAATGACAAGAACATTCTTAAAAAAAAAATTTACCCTAAAAAAAATGTCTCTGGTCAGAAACAGAGGTGTATACAGACTCTAGCAGTGTCAAAGGAGAGTCAACAATTATCAAAATTCACCCAGCAACAATCAATCTTCCTCTAGAAGGAAAAACTAAGGGCATACGCGACTGTTCGCAGTAAACCCGTGTATGTACGCGGATATATTAGTGAAAACCATGTATATACGTGACTATGAGTTAAAAACTCACGTACAGGAAGAAAAGTGCATAAAAACAAAGGTAAACAGACAAGATGAGACAAACTTCACACCAATCAGACACTACCAGGCATACATGCCCCCAGACCCGACACAGAAACAAAGAAATAAGAGCAATTCGAAGTCATTGAATGCTGATAAAAACCCCCAAAGGACAACTACTAGGAACTCCCCAGTGGAGTCGCCAATTCTGTTATGGAGAGAAATTCCTATGGCTTGGGGTACCGCAACAGACAGCTTGACTCCAAAAATCAATCCTTTCCGATATGCAAGAGAAATTAAATATCTAACACTAAAGGATCAAAACTCATACCTTATTCCAGATGGTTGAAGTAGATCCCTGTTGAGCTTTCCAACTCCAGCTTGAATTGATAAATTACCTCCTCAACAATCAGTAAACAAGACAAGCGTGCTATATATATATATATTGGTGTTATATCTACTCTATTATATATAAGCAACAATGTATAATCATTTGAAATCATCCATGGATAAAATATTCATTCAAACATACATTATTGGACAGGAAAACATATTTCTATTAATATAAAATCAGAGATTACAATGAATACAACCTCTGTCGGCACGTCTGCAAATCGGAGAAACTGAATCCCCCACTTGGGCCTCCACCACCTATATCCTCCATCTCTTGATAACAAGCTCACAAACAAAAGGCACGCTTGGGAAGAACACCAAAGTGCTCTAAGGGACAAAGGGATGCACACTCAAGCATAAGTTCCCGCAACAATGGACTATAGTTTCTTTGCTCTCAATTCTCACATGTTCCTCAATGTATCCAAAGGGTTCCTTGTATAGCTCTTCAATGGGGCAATGAAGGGTTGAATCTGAGCGATCTCAAGGCATATGGAAGGCCAGGAGACAAGTGAGTCGGATCCATGTCAAGGAAAACTCCAAAAGAATTTGGCCTTTTGCACACATCCCGATGTACACGGTTTTAGGGGTCAAACCCGTGTATATACATGAGAAAGGGTTTAAAAGTCATGTATAGCAATTTAAGCATGTTTTTAGGGATGATCTTGGAAACATCAAAGGTATAAAAAAGGTCCATGGGGTCCAAAGAGTTTGCAGAGGGACAGGGGAAGGCCATAAAAGTGTGATTCACCAGGTGTGGTAAAATCAACTATAATAGGGAGTCTGGGGAAAACAGACCAGCAAAAGATCAAGAGGAGTATGAGGCTCTTGCGAAATGTCATGGCAATACTATAGAACAGACTCCCACACCCTAAAGGAAAAAACTGTCGGCATGGGCACCAAATGCAAATAAGGAGCTAACTAGGGTACCCATGTAAGGTCAAGCTCTACCATTCTAATCATGCCACTTCTAAAACAACAAGAAGGTTCCGTGACAAGATAGAATGGGTTCGTACCTACAGTTATAATGAAACGGTCATAAGGTCATGCAAAATGAAAATGGAGGTGAAACCTAACCTGAAAGCCAATTTAAACATGATACCTAAAATCAACACAAACGGGTCAAAACAATGATCGAAACGACGCTCAGAACGGTCTCCTACATCATATATTAGTAAAAAATGGTCCAAAAGGGTCAGAAACGGTCCATAACTATAGAAAAGGGGGTAAAAATTTTCAAAAATTTTCAAAAATTCTATAAATAGTAAAAAATTCAAAACATTATATAACATTTGAAATTTTTACCCAATTGAGCTCAGAACTTCAAACGCGAATTCCGGGAGATCCAGCTGGTGGAATCCGACATTGTTTTTTCCAGGTAATTTCCCATGCCCTACTCTTTCATTTTCATGTAAAATTTTCAATTTTCCATGGTCCAATTTGATTTCTAGGCCACCCTAAAGTGTGCGCCATGGCCCACGCGGAAATAGAGGATTTTTCCGCATATAGGGCTGGATATACGCGGAAAAATGCTGCAAAGTCGCGTAAATACGCAGTTGTTTAACAAACAGTCACATATGCGGCCATGTTCAAGTTTTTCTTGGACTTCTAATGAATGAAACTTGAATTAAATGTGCAGGATGGTTCTAGAATGGAGGGAACGTGAGCACGAGGATGTAGAAGAAGCAGTACGGGGTGATCTAATGGCACAACAGACTCTTCGTGCATGCGAGCTCTACAAGTTTTGGTGTCTTGGTGGCTTAAGGGCCAAACCAAGACTGCTGCAGATTCTAGTAGACTACTAGGATCCTAACTCAGATTCTTTCCAGATCGATGGGATGTCCCTCATCGTAGAAGTGGAGGACATATACTTTATTACTAGATTGTCTCGACGGGGGGAAGTGGTGAACCTACGTTCTCGCAGGCCCGGAGGTGTCCTCACCATAGATGAGTACATAGCAGTGTATTGTTATCTAGACACGGAGAAGGTTGAGAGTTAGATCCCAACTAACTCCATACAGGTGCTAGGCCTAAAGGCCATACTACTGACATTGGGCAGGATAGCAGGGCTAGCCTCACTCCACCAGGTCTCGTGGCCCCTGATGTTCTATGCAATGGAGTGTATGAGACCCATGGTTTATGATTGGAGCACTGCACTATTGGGAAACATGAAGCACCAGCTCAGGGAGTGCAAGATGGGAAGAGTACAAAACTTTGGTTTTAGTAGCATATTGACCACGTTTTTCTTTGAGCGTGTTCCGGGATTGAGCCCTAGAGTTGACGTTCCTCTTCACGGGGTTCAAGATCCGGGCCAACGAAGTTTGGCAGATGCGATGCGCAGACTAGGTGGAGGTAGGGTGTCCAACCCCTATCCAGTTGATTTCTTTCCATGGTGGCAGCGACAGATAGTTGCCATCGATGATTACCCCTATGCAGAGATAGATTTTTGGGGATACCCCGACATGCCACTACCACCCAGATCGGCATATGGTGATATTGGTGACGAATCCCAACCCTCTTTTTAAGATTTTTGAGTTATTTAATTTTTTTGTGTTTTTTGATATATGGAATCAAAAATACATGTTTTTTCCTAACAACACATAGTGACATCCTGTCATATGCATGCAGATGTAGGACCACGATGGCCTGAAGGCTTCCCTCGTCATAGACGAAGGGGAAGAGGAGATGACATTACGGGTGTGGATGTGGAGCGAACGCTCCAAAGCATTCATACCAACTTCGTGCTGTTGACACACAGGGTACCCATGGCGCAGGTCAAGGAACTGCCTGAGGCCATGCAGCGTCAGGTGGTGGGTGTGCCACAAGCATGGGTGCGACTGTTTCGATGGCTAGCTAGAGCCGTGGTGACATTCCATGATTAGAACCCCCCTCCTCCCCCCAGGCTTATATACCTGGGAGTGATACATTTTGTACTATCGTGTATTTATATTTTGGTGGCTCAAAAGCCCCATTTTTGTATTATGACACTATGTATTATCACATTTTGGATGTTTAATGAAAAACTTTTATGATGATCGGTTTATTTATTTACATGTGTAAAAATGTCTGTTTGTGATGAGCTTATTGGCTATGAAACAAATGCCAATCTAACACGTAGTTAGCATATGAGTCAGCAACTTGATTATAAATGTTTGGAACATGTATGTATGTTATGTTGTCAAATTTCCGTTCTAACAATCTCACACGTAAGAATCTTCGTAATAATGTTGGATCTCTAACATGATACAAGCCATTAAGCTGTGGCACTACTAACTCCGAATCAAGACGTACCTCAAGAGATAGAACACCATGTGAAATGGCATCCTGTAGAAGCTTGATAATAGCACTATATGCAGCAACATTGTTTGAAGAGGGCCGTAAACATACGCCTCCTAAAGACAATACCTGACCTGTAGGAGTATAAATCACCCAAGCTGCAGAGGCTGAGTGTTGAGTGTGATGGCTTACATCATCCATGAATCCTATATATATGGAAGACTCCATTGGTATCTTCCATAAGAAACAGAATCTAATCAACAAACCCGATCACCATAAGAAAAACCTAACTATGCAAAATGTTGTACAATAATATACAATAGTCAGCCCTGGCTGAAAATCATGCATAGTACTTTTTAAGATAGAGCCCATTTATAGGCTCCACCAAGGCCGTTCCCTCATAATTTACTAGCTCATAAGCACCCTTCTATAACACACGTTTAACCACATAAGGACCATGCCACATGGGGTTGAATTTTCTTGCCCCCAAGGGTTCTTTAGCTTGGTCCCACAAAAGGACCAAATCTCCTTCACTAAAATTCCTTGGACGGATAGATTTATCATACTGGACCTTAACACAACGCTTATTCACTTCTAGAGCCACTAAAGCATCTCGGTGCTGCTCATCAAGGTGCTCTAAATGGACCAAACGTTCCTCCAATGGGGAAGTGTCTGGTAAGAGCTCTATGGCTAGCTTCAAAGAAGGGATTTCACACTCAACCGGCAATACAGACTCCATTCCATGTACAAGCTGATATGGAGAAAAACCAGTGGTAGTCTTAACTGCGGTCCTATAAGCCCACAAAGTAGGATATAACATGGTCTACCAATTGGTCTTGCTTTGTGCGACGGTTCGTTGGAGAATAGACTTGAGTGATTTTTTCACTGCTTCAACCTGTCCATTCGCTTAAGGGTAATAAGAAGAAGAATGCTCCTGCTTATACCCTAACTTTGAGGCCAACTCTTCCATCATCCAATTCTGAAAGTGCCTACCATGGTCAGTGATAAGCTCTTTTGGAATACCGAATTGAGTAATAATCTGGTTGAATATGAAGTGTGTGGCTATCGCACCGTCAGATTTAACTGTAGGCATTGCCTCAGCCCATTTCATGAAGTAGTCAATAGCCATGATAATATGATGATGCCCCCTAGCTGAAGCTGGGTTGCAATCCATGAAATCAAGCCCCCACTTAGTGAATGGACCGATGGTGATAATTGGATGTAACGGGGCAGGACGCGAGCGCATATTACGTGCAAACACCTGGCAAGGGTGGCACTTCTTGACTGCATTGACACAATATTTAAAGATCGACGGCCAGAAATAACCCGCTCTCAAGATTTTTTGGGCTGTAGAAAGCCCAGATAAATTACCACCACACGCCCCTCCGTGGCAATCATTCAGCATAAGCTCAGCCTCTTCATGAGTTAAATAATGACGTAAAATGGAATCTACCCCACGGCGGTACAATGTGTTATCCACTATGAGGTAATTCTTGGATACGTGACGTAATCATCACCGTTCATCCCTTGAAAGGTGAGTATAAGGGACCTTCAATGTTTGTAAATATATGATAATATCCCCATACCATGGATCCAAAGTTGAGATCAAGAAGATGTGCTCATCGACAAACGTATCTTCGCAAGCCTCCTCCTCCTCCTCGCTCGGGAAATCAGATATAAGCTCCATAAAAATCAACGATTTCTTCGATTTTTCCGAAACAAACTCGAGATCGAATTCTTACAAGATGAAAATCCACTTATTATACTTTCCCCCTATCATCCTTCTAGTGAGGATGAACTGAAATGGATTGACATGGGAAACCACCAAGGTCTGGCAAAGGAGAATATAGTGTCTCAATCTTTGAACCGCATAAACGGTAGCTAAGGAAATATTCTCCACGTGGGAATAATAGATTTCCACATCTATAAGGTTCTAGCTTAGATAATATATGACATGCTCTTGGAGCTCCTCATCCTCTTGAACCAAAACCATACCAATCGTCTCCATGGATGCGGCCACATAAAGAAGAAAATCACGGCTATAGTCGGGTGGACTAATCACCGGGGCCGATGCTAAGGCTCGCTTAAGTGCATCGAAGGACTTCGAGGCTCGCTCATCCCAACAAAAGGTAGTGTCCTTCTTCAAAAGACGCATAAAGCCTCTAGTCAAATTGGCAAATTTCACGATGAATCTCCGTAAGAAGTTTGCCATGCCTTGCAAACATTAAAGATGTCTAATGTTTCTCGGGGGAGACAATTGAATTATTTCCTCAACCTTCAAAGGGTTGACTCTTATACCCTCTTTGGAGACAATGAACCCTAATAAGTGACCAGACTTCATGCAAAAGATGCACTTGTGAGGATTTAACCTAACCAAATAATGGAGGCACCTTTTGAACACTAATCTCAAATGGTAGGAATGACGCATTCTCATATGAGAATGAGCAGCAAGGTCATCCAAAAAGACTTCAATAATTGATTTGAGATCATGGAAAATCAAGGTCATAGCCCGCTGAAAAGTGGCTTCGACGTTTTAAGGCCGAAAGGCATCTTTCGATATGCAAAGGTACCCCAAGGACAAATAAAAGCAGTCTTATGTTGGTCCTTGGGTTTGATCTGTATCTGATTGTATCCGGAAAAGCCGTCCATAAAGGAAAATACCTCGCTTCCCGCACACTCATCCAAAATCTGATCGATAAATGGTGTGGGAAAATTATCTTTAGGACAGGCATGATTCAAGTCACGGAAATCAATGCATATGTGGATTGTTCCTTGCTTCTTATCAACTAGAATGAGGTTTGAAACCCACTCCATCAAGGGAACAGGATAGATAAAATCGACATTCAATAGCTTTTCTATCTCAGCCTTAATCGTGGGTGCTTTCCTAGGATTCACCGCACGCAAGCATTGTCGAACAGACTTAGCATTGGGATAAGTTTTAATCTCATGCTCAACAATGCGAGGGTCGATACCTAGCATTGCTTCGTATGACCAAGCAACTACATCATGAAATTCTTTGAACAACTCGGTATACTCTTGAATCTCAGCATGGGAACATTCCGCCCCAATATAGACATTCTCAATCTTGCTAGGATCGTGAGAGATATTGATAGGGATGGTAGGAGATATATTTTCCATGTTTCCATTAGCCATCATACCAGGAGAGCTTAACGGAACCATGGGACTACCAATTCTCTCACTAATAATATCCCTATAGTCTTCGCACTCCAAACGGTCAAGCTCGGGAAGAAAATAAGGTCTATGATGCAACTCTTCCCAAGGCGGCTCAACCCCAGACATGGCCTCAATAATAGCTTCATCTGAAGGAAAAACACTATCAAGGAAGTCATGTGCGTGAGAAGACTAAACTGCCCATGCACGCAGCACATATGGGTCCTCCTCCTCCATCCGCAAAGAGGAAGGACTAGGCTCTACAACACATCCAATATTAGATTGATATGCTATCATAGTTGCAGGCAGTGACATGTCCATTTCGATGGGTTCACATGAAGGATTCGGTGTAGGAAGAATCCAAGGATCTTCCATATGAGTTGTGCGAAAAGACACCGATCTCACTGACGACGAAGCCTCACTGGAACTATACCCGATCATAAGAACAAGTGCAGGACAACTAAAGCTTCCCATAAGGGATGGATACATGCCAACACCCACACTCCCAGTTGCCGGCTAAGAGTGCACGCTAATCGGGATAGAAGATCCCGAAGATGCTGTAATAGGAAAACTCTTGAATGACATTTGATCAATCGTAACTATCATCCCGTTAAACGGAAAGCATACAACTCGAAATAGAGAAGAAGCTACGGCTTGCATACTGTACATCCAATTCCTACCCGGCAACAAATTGTAGTCAAGGGGCGCATCAACCACCTCAACCTCTATTGCAACGGTCTTCCCTCCCAAATGGACCTTAAGAGAAGGAAGAATGTCATGTGGTCGAAACGATCTACCATCAAAAGCAGTCAACATGGTAGCGGATTTAGATAACTCAGAGGAACCCAAACCCTTCCAACATGGCAAAGACATCACGGAAGCAGTAACGCCTTTTTCAATCACAGTGCATTTGAAGGTCATGTTAAGACATTCTACATGAATCAAGAGAGACACATAGTAAGGCAAGCGAGGCTGTAGTCCCACGGTTTCAAATTTGATGACGAAGGAAGAATTATCATCGTTAACACCAAGAGCAGAAAGCAAAGCTTTCCTTTGCGAAGGCCAACTCTGAAGTACTTCGAGTGCAGACATCACACAAGGAGTGTGGCCCAAATCCTCGACAACAGAATAGTTCTAGGCGGCTTGGGCATTAGGATTGTGCCTTGAATGCTTAAGGACTCCCTTAGGAATGCGAGGAGCAACTTCAGGTTTATCCACAGGTTTTTCAATACGCAAAGGACTCTCGGGTGGAGCAGGTTCCTTTCCAAGGTCTTGTTGTGATGAACCATAGTCCTTTGTATGAGTCACAACCTTAGTAGCACGCACCATATTGATGCAACCATGACCACTAGCATCTTCCGACGGATCTTGATCCCCACTAGACTGATCATGGGTCCTCGAGTTCATGTTTTGATTATGAGGTAAAGGGTTAGTCAGCACAGCTGGGCCCTGCGCTATGAATCTCGAGGCTTCTTCTATCCAAGGGCACAAATGAGTGAGGTGGTCATCCTTACACAACTTGCAAGGAAACCTAACCTTACATTTAGGTTGCTTGTCCCCCCCAGCATTTCGGGCGTTCTTGTCATTATAATTGGCATTTTCATTCTTATTCCCACCCTTACGATTGTTTTTACCCTTCTTCTTATTCCTTCCGGGTTGCTGGTTACCCTTCTGGTCCGACGATTGTACCGAAAGAACACTCACCATTTGGGTGGGTTGAGACGAAGCCATGGCTTGTCCTGAGGCAGATTGGTTGATAGATAATTGACTGACCTATTTCACAACTGAATCTTCAGGTTTGGCACTCGCACAACCAACAATGCCATTAGCATGTGGTCCAGGTGTTGAGGCCTGGAAATTCGCAGGCGACAATAGTAAGGGATTCTCCCCAATCAACGTTCCCAACTAGCCCGTTGACTGTTTGGTATAGGGAATCCATCCGGTTTACGGTCCAGCTACCGTAGGTCAAAGTAACAAAACAAAGGCTTCACCGGTTGCGGCCCGGTCCACCGAGTTTTTGTATTTTTTACTTAAAATATGAGATGCGTATACCTAATTAACCATGCAGGGTGATGAGGATGCAGGGAGCAGTCACAATGTGATGCACAGGCTCTTACCTCCGTCTTAGGCTCACATGCATCTATATCACATATGCAGCAATGAAATGAATTAACGACCTATCTATCTACCTATCCCCGGGGAGCCCGAATATGATTTATTTACAAGTAATGTGGATTATTCATGCATTATAAACATAAATTACAGGTAGCTGATATTCTTATCTACAACACATGAAAGATTAAAGATATTTCAACAATCAGATAGCCAACTGTTTCATAAGCAGCACACATTACTCATGGTGAAAATATTCATAAAATAAACCAGAGAACATTCATACAGGAACATAGGTTCAAAGAGTTAGAACGGTCTCACAGTTAATGGGTACAAAGTTGAAAACGAAATAGTTCCTCTTCAACAAATCCATAGCACACATTTGAATATTCCACCAAGCTTTCTCCAACAGGAAAACTATAATTATCTATTGCAAAAGGAAATAGTTCTTCTTACAATATGTCTTCATCAATCTAACTGGGAAAAAGTCCATTTCCCTTCTAAGCTTTCTATCTTTATACAAAAGGGTGAGACTATTGGGATGCCCAAAGTGACCTTTGGGCTTCCCAACCCCTCGTTTCCCAATGTTATGCTTTTCTTAAATGTTTTACAAAAAATAGTTACAAATTACAATAATGACCGATCCTTCATGAGGAGGGTCCCACTTGAGCATCTAGAAACTTCTTCCATGACGCAGCATCAGAGGAAATGCCCTCAAATGCACAGGGTTCCAAAAATTGAATGTTGATCTCGAATTTTTCTGCCTGGTTCTTTATGGCTTCCACTCTTACTGTGCTTAATCGAAACTGGTCCTCCGGGATCTACACACTAACTGCTGCATGGCCTACTTCGCTTGTCAGAATCTGGTCATTAATGGCCTTAATGTGATGCATCCTTGCTTCTTCACCATGATATTTCTTCTGCAAAAAATCCAAAAATGAGTCATGGTCCGGGAAATCCTCGAGCCTCTGCCCAGCCTCTATTTGGCACCGGTTGTAGGTAATGAGCAGTCTTCTGAAAAACTCGGTGCATAATCCCTTTGTCTTTTTAACTGCCTTCTTGAAATCTTTAGCAGTGTTGATGGCGAACTCTACCAGGTCATAATCCCGCTTAAGGGCCTGTTTATCCTTTGATGGCATCTCCACTGGAGTTTCTTCATTGTTCTCCAACCTCGCCATTCTTGCAGTCAGGACCTCGAGGACATCCTGAGATCTGTCCACAAAATAAGATGCAGTTTCTAAGATTTCTTCTAGTCTGCCATCGATCTGCAACACTCTACATCTCTCATCTTCAACAGCAGTATGTAACTGCAGCATCTTGGTCTTTTGGGCCAAGACGTGCTCTTTGAATGGCTGGAGGTTAACCTGCTATTCTCTTGCTTCCTCCAGAGCAGTTGTTAAAGAAGAAACCTGTTCTTGATGTTCCTTTCTCAGTTCTTGGGTGTGCAGATCATTTGCCTGCAAGAGGATATTTTGCTGGTCTTCTAGTTCCTCCACCTTTGCCAGCAGCTGTACCTTTTTAGTTCTTAACCCTTCGTATTCTTTCTGTGCTTTCTCCAGAGATTCCTGTGTCGTTTCCAACACTTGTATTTCTCCTTGGAGGGCCTGTACTTCAGCTCTTGAGGACTTCATTTCCCTTTGCATATCTTCATATTTCCTCTTGAGCCTGTTGCTTTCTTCCCTCTCTTTCCTCAATGTGTCTTTTAACTGGGTAGAGGATTTCTTGGACTGCTCCAAGTCAGTTATTATCTTGCCTACATTATATTCTGATGCTTGGATAAATGCAGACCCGGCTCTTAGGGTAAATCTTGGATCTTGGTCTGTTCCTAACATAACAGCCATATCCGTTATCATTTTACCAGGTAAACCTTCCGCCTCAACCTTTCTCTCTGTTCTCTTTATTATTCTCTTTGTTTCCCTATCATAATATACAGTGTTGAAATCGGGGATTTCTTCCCCTTTATTCTGGACAAAAGGAACCAGCTTGAGAGTGGGGACCATGGGAGTGCTGGCAGCAGGTACTTGTGGGTCCTGAACCTCGGGGTTCTCAACATCCTAGGTCTTCCCACCAGCTGTGTTAGAAGCTGACTGTTCTATCTCAGTCTGTGTCAGCTTCACCCTCTCTACCTCCTGATTTTGTAGTTCCTCATCGAGCTTTATTTTTGCTTCTTCAGCTGCTTTTCTAGCTGCTTATTCTACCTCTTTAGCTGCTTCCTGGGCTTTCTCAGCTGCTTCTTGGGAAACTTTTCTTTTCCCTTATTCTTCACTGTGCAACCACTCTGCAGCTCCCTGTGCCAATCTCTGGGCTTCTTCATTTTTCCTTTTGGCTTCTTCCTTTGCCTTTGCCTGCTCATCCCCCTTTCCACCTTTGGTGGTGATTTTCTTAGTGAATCTTCTCTTTAGTGCTGTCATGTTTGGGGCATTTCGGAAGACAGATTCTTCCCTATCAAAATGGCGAGTGTACTCGAAATGCACCTTGTTTTATTTACAATGATCAGCCACTTTACCATGGGAGTCATTTCTGTGATAGGGCATCTCGCCAAAATGGAACCTCTCCAGCTCCTCTACGAATTCACCAGCTTGTTTCACCTTAGTGAACCTGTAGCTTCCAAGTCTGAAGGGCAAGGGAGGATAAGCAGTCTTCTTGTGTTCGAACAGGAAGCTGCCTATTCCATCCAGGAACACTTGTTTGACTGCCTCCTTATGGACAATGTAATCAGTTGCATATTTTGGCAGTAGGGAAGGTGCTCTCGAGCCTCCAAACATTCTGAAGTACATGCCATGTTCGGTCAAATAGTAGTCTGCATAATCTTGTATCACTTGCATGGCCTCCTCCAACATACAATCACACTCTTTCCGGAAAATGAGTGTATATAGTGGCATAATGAAGTGCTCACATATTTCTCTATAATGGTTGTGGTACTAGTGTGCCCACAGTGGTCTATAAGCAGCATAGAAATGCATTCTTTCCCTGTCCCAGATGCACCTGAGACCACGGAAAGGCTCGTTGCATAGTATACAGTCTATGAGTATTGAGCTCATATAAAATTCAGACCTTTTCCGGGACTCTCCTTCCAAGGCTGAGGCCAAGCAAGAAGAAAGACTGCTTGATACAAGGCTGGCCCAATTGAAGACTGTCCCTTGTGTTGCCACATGAAAAATGATGGGTATCCACTCTAGCTTGAAGAATCTGCCATGGGCTCTCCCAAAGATCCTATTAAGCATCATAGCTATAAATCTGTAAGGAGCCCTCAAGCTCGCTGTATCATACTCACCCATGGGTCTGTTTCGGTAATGTTTTCCCTGCAACAACATCCTCTTCAGGGTCTCTACCAGGTCCATTCTAATGCTACTCATCCAGTCATCAGATAGGAATACTTGGGCTTCTGGCAGGTGATAAGCCAATGCCACATATCCAGGGCTAAATGCAACATAGCCTTGTCTCTCGACATTTTCTAGAATCATTGTGGTTACATCTGCCAGGGGAAGAATCCAACCAATTACCTCGGAGCATGGGAACAGCTCTGGCCTGGTGGTGACCTTCATAAGGGAAGATATTTCAATGTTTGCATATATGGACTCTTCTTCTAAGCCCATGTTGGGAACTTCTCTTCGGGTAATCAGTTTATAGATTTCCCCCCACTGGTATTCAGGTTCCAAGCTAGAAATGCATTTAGTGTCTTCATATACGTATTCTGTCTTGGTGACCACTTCCACCTTTGGTTCTTCTTCGACCATAGGGGCCTTCTTCTTTTGTCTTTTCGACATTGTGAGCTCGAATTCTTCCTGCCATACATGATATTTAAACATTTAGCAATTCCAGTTGCAGGCACTTATATGACAATGTGCAGTGTTTTACTTCTTTGATGTGTATCATGACAGCAGTTAGTTAACGAAGCTAACATATGTATAGCCTGAGATAGCTTAACCAACAGAACTATGATAACCAAATGTACAATATTCAGTGACTTAATTTATGTCTACCATGATGGAAACTAGCTGTGTGCAATAAACTGTGCATGCTACCATTACTTGCCAATATAAAACATCAATATAATCCGGCAGGAATGAAATCTACATAAGATTGAAGAATACTCATGCGGGTCGCGGGAAAAACATTCATATTTACACAACCAAAATCTCCATCTGTCATGTTCGGGTGATTTTATCGCTTCGCTACGCGGGACAAGCAGGGGAAAAATACACACGATTTCAACAGCATTCATGCCCACATGCTCAAGGTCAACAAACTAAAAACCACGGCATATCCCTTTCAACCGGCTAGGGTTTCAGACGATTGTGCGCGGAACGGCGCGGAAAAACAGATATTCGGGGATGCAGACAAAATGAAGGTCGCAACAGCAATGGGAACCATTAGATACTTCAAGAAAAGCACACAGAACCCCCCCCTGCACAATCATCACCACCCAGGGTAGCTTGGTGCAGATGGCGTAACGGCTGTCTGCACCAAACCCCCATTCCCTATGTGTGGGGATTCGCAAACAAAGGGCCTCTAGCAAAAAATACCACTCTGTGGGTTAAAACGCCTCCCCCCCATGGTCAAAAGGATAAAATCTCCACCTATATAGGCGACTAATTGAACGGGATGACCGAGGAAGCAAACCATCATAGAAAACCACCAACAGTTCAAACTGAAAGGTGTAGAAATTCAGGCTAGCAATAGATTAATTTTACCCGCAACAATTATCAATTGATCATGCAAAATTGCTAACAAGAGAGACTGAATATGGAGCTGTAACACAAAATTATATTAACTGAGTGTACAATAGCCAACCCTGTAATATCATAGGCTGCTGATTAAATAGAATACGTGAAGAAATTGAATGCATGAGGAAGCATCCAAATCTAGCATAAAGCAGGCTTACCAAAAATAAGCAAATCCCCCATAGGTGTAAAAGCTGGATCCCAAATCTGTCATGGAGCTCACGAGTTGGAAAAAAGGCATAGGCAAGCTAAAGAGTGGTGGAATGGTATCTCATACATGCTTTTGCATGGAGAAAAGAGAGGAGGATGTGTAGGACAAAAAACAAGTTCACCTCACCTAGTCTAGCTTTCCCATGTGCCTTAAAACACTGAAAAAGCAGGCAATAAAGCAGAAAAAGCAGATAGGCGCCTAGGAGGCCAGGAATAAAGCATATTTGATTCCTAAGGCTTTCCCAAGCGCTACATGAGTCAGATATGGAAAGTTTGACCTCTATGGATAGGCAATTAGCAACTTGCACAAGGTGGGACACATGAACTAGGCAAATAAGACAAAAATAAATGAAAAATGTCTAAGTCGGTAAACTATGGGTTGATTATTCTAACACCCCCCTTT
>LPNX010825602.1:361244-399063 GCA_001517045.1 Pseudotsuga menziesii | reverse complement strand
AAAATAAGCAAATCCCCCATAGGTGTAAAAGCTGGATCCCAAATCTGTCATGGAGCTCACGAATTGGAAAAAAGGCATAGGCAAGCTAAATAGTGGTGGAATGGAAGCTCATACATGCTTTTTCATGGAGAAAAGAGAGGAGGATGTGTAGGACAAAAAACAAGTTTACCTCACATAGTATAGCTTTCCCATGTGCCTTAAAACACTGAAAAATCAGATAGGCGCCTAGGAGGCCAGGAATAAAGCAGATTTGATTCCTAAGGCTTTCCCAAGCGCTACATGAGTCAGATATGGCAAGTTTGACCTCTATGGATAGGCAGTTAGCAACTTGCACAAGGTGGGACACATGAACTAGACAAATAAGACAAAAATAAATGAATTAATGTCTAAGTGGGTAAACTATGGGTTGATTATTCTAACAAAAGGGAAAAATGAAGAGCCTACCTGGAAATACAGCGAGTATGGCGGGTTGACGACGGTCAGGATTCCACAATGCCACCTGGATGCAAGTACACCGACCGGGGGGTCCTTCGCAGCTCGTGAGAATGACACGCACAACAATGACAGCGCTCAACAGTCGAGAATAATAATAAAAATATAACCCGTTGACCCGTATATATAGTCAACACCATGGGCGCAAAAGAACATCGGACGTCGGAGCGTTTTCTAATCGGAGGCTTAAAGCATTCGTCCATCCGCAACGGCGGACGGTCAAAGCATAGATCCGGGCGCAGAGACGTGCATGGAGGGAAAACTTAAAACATCGGACGTCGGAGAGCTTTTGAATCGGAGGCTGAAAGCTTACTTTGCTCCGCAACAGCGGAAAGCTGAACCAAAAATCCCTCCGTAACGACGGGGATAACCGGGAGCAAAGCCTGAATCGGAAGCGAAAGCAAATTCTTTTCTGCAATGGCGGATGATCCAAATGCCAAGCCTTCTGCCTCTGTCATACGGATCGAATGGTGGACCACTTTTGGGTCAGAAGTTGAAAGCCAACTTCCTTCCGCAACGGCGGACGACCATGGCGTTAATCCATCCGCGAAAACATGCATGGTGGAAGAAATACAAGATCGAACGTCGAAACTAAAGGATATTGGGATGAAAACGGGAACGCAGTTGCAATGGCGGCTACCAAAGATATCAGCCTCTCTGAATAAGACCACAACGCATCGGAAGAGCGGACGATTATGGATCGAAAGAGTTAGCAGATTTCCTTCCGCAACGACGGAGAAGGAAACGATGACAAGATCTGATGTAAAGCTCAAAAACAGTCGAAACACAAAAGTATCCAAGGTAAAGCAAAGAAAGCGGCAAAGAAATTGAAGCCAAAACTGAAAGTTCATCCACAACGGCGGGAAAAAAAAGAGAAAATCCTTTCGATTTAAACCGAGAAAATAGCCGATTAAAACCAATGCATCGGACCGAAAGTCGAAGTCACGACTTAACATTCTTTCGCAACGGCGGGAGTGTCAATTAAATAATCTTTCAATTTAGCGTGGTGAAAATGCATTCAAAGGCAGCCATAGGGAAGAATCAAATCAAGTAGTAAAGCAATCCAAGCATTTGAGAAACTCTCTGCAAATTATTAGATCGACCTAGGGAAGAAAATCAAACTAATTAAAAGCAAAGGAGGGTCCTAATTTTTTTTGGAATTTTGGGAAATTGTTGCAGCTGCAACACCAGGTTTGACCTTAGGGTCGAAACTAGAACGCGGAGCATTAGGAATGATCTCATATAACAAACCAGATTGAGCATAAATCAAGTCCAATTCCCGTGCCCTAAAAATGGCTTGTTCCTCGTTCTGAACTCCGGATGTAGAAAGATCCTTCTCTATATAAGGCAGTAAGGATTTAAGGAACCATTCGAGGAGAAACTCTAGCGGTATGAAGGATTTAATCAATCTCTTCCGTCTATGCCACTCTTGGATATGGTCTGAGATATGTGTGGCTTTATCTTGCCGAAATGTCGATAAGAGTTCAGTACCAATGTCGTAACACAATGGTAGCTGGAAGTGGTTGAGAAAAGTCATAGCTAGGTCATCGAACAAAGAGAATGCCCCCCTAGGTAGCTCTATGTACCATTTTGTGGTAGGCCCGGTGAGGGTGCGTTGAAATAGCCTTAAACGAATTGAATCTTCGTGTAAGGAGTTAGAAGAGCACCATAGGTGAAATGTAGTAACATGTTCACTCGGATCTTCTCAAGGTTTTCCCTTGAACTTGGGAATGTCCAAGGAAAGCTTCGTAGGGATAGCCGGCCAAGCCAGGTCATAAGATACTGGATCGTTCGTTAGTCTCGACAAGTCAGGCAGATTTAACGTTACGAGGAAAGGGAGCCTAGGTTGAGCAGGTCTATGAGGTGCTCCCTGATAATTTTGGTTCTCATAGGACTGATTACCGTAACCACCATGGCCATGGCCATAGTATCCTCCTCCCATTTGACCAGTGTAGGGTGGCATGGAAGCACCATAATGTGGTGTACCTTGACTATGTGGGGGTACAAAGCCATAATTCAGAGAATAAGTGGGTTGTTGATACTCGTACCCATAAGGTGAATAAATCTGTGCATACTGCAGTCCATAATATGGTCTATAAGAAGTCCCATGAGATGTCCCATGAGAAACTCCATAGGTAGGAATAAACATTCCAAAAGTAAGAATATGACCTCTAGAAGTAGGAATATGACCTCCTGATACAACAGGAGGTGCTTGACTCTAAGACACAATGACGTGAGTAGCAGCAGTACGCACATGACTCGTAACAACATTCTAGCCCGAAGGACCACGTGAATGTGGGGGAGGAATAGCATTCGAAGAACTAGGAATAGAGGACGAAGGGACATGTGAGATTACGTAAGTGGTGTTCCCTACAGTCACTCGTCTTGGCTCTGGTATCCAAATAGGACTACTAGCACTAGGTCCAGGATGAACATGTGATGTGACCTCCACTGCCGGGATGGAGGGTGCAATGTGACTTGTGTTCCCAAATCTCTCCACATAGAAGTGAATAGGAATGCCCCCACGCATAGTGTTAGGTTCAAACTCTGACTCAGCATGTGTAGGAATACCAGACATATCATAACTACCATAACTAGTGCTCACAAGTTCATGATGAGTCTCGTCGACCGACATCCAATACCGACGACTTGTGGATGTGGGATCATACCTAGAGTGTGTAGGTATATCACGTGAAGGATCATACCTAGAGTGTGTAGGTATAACGGGTGAAGGGTCATATGTAGGGGTAGGCTCTTCTTCTTCAGTCTCATGAAGTGAAGAAGGTAGCTCAGGAATTTCATCTTCATGATCTCCCATCGTGTGTGAATCAATGTGAGAAGTAGTCCACCTAGACCGTCTGCTTCTCTCTCCCAAAGGAGGAGGAGATGTAGAAGGTGGAAGTCCTGCTAAATGACGAGAACAACGAGGTGGCGCACCCGAATCCATAATGACTCAAAAAATGAAAAATACTCTCTAATTACGCAAACCCTAAGCAAGCTAACATGCATAGAGCATACACCAATATAATCTAAAGCCAATCACAAGCAAACAAGGGTAGGATATGTGAGCTCCCGAATGAAGTAGGTATGTATCACCTAGGAGAGGCTTGAGACTCCCATACAAAACAAGTGGATATTCGTAACCAATTATTGTGGCCCTCAGCTTGAACGCATATAGCGATTGTGTTGTCCGACCCCAACTTGGCTGTAACACCTGTAGAATAACCCCTGCAAAGTACCCCCTCGATAACCTAGGTAAGACAACTAAGGTCACCTCAATATAATCAATACTCAGGTGGATAGTCGCAGGTGGGATTGACCGTATGGGTAGGGTAGCAAAGCCCGAAACTCTCGAAAGAGCCCCCAGATATGAATACAATCCCGGAAATATCTCCGGTGCTACTCAGTTATGACTAGGGGTCATCCTAATCAATAACAGCACACACTGCCTCGTGCTTAACTCCCTTGTAAGAGGAGGATCCTGAGAAACACTAATTATACCAAGGAATTTCACACTCTCACCTGGACAGACACATACATGTTGTTGTTTAGTGGTCTTGGAGAATTTACTCACAATGAACTATTCCAAGACCCTAAAACCTAATCTTGTTGGTGTACCCTATCAAAGAAAATAGTGTAATCCATTTTAATTAAGCGTTGATTTTATTTGGCTTTATTACTCAAAAAAGGTAGATGATCGTGCAACCAATGGTGTTATGACGCAACTTGAAGTAAAATGCACACCTAACAATCAATGCAAATGCATTGTGTCGAATGAAAAATAGGGCATGATACTACGTGAAATGCAAAATTTTCTTCAAATTACAAATGTAGTCATTCCTATATGAAAGCCTAACTAATACTTCTCTAAGTAAACCTAGTGGAAGTACCATGCAAAGTGCAAAGTGCAATGCATAATGATGCAAAGAAGCAAATATTTTTGGATTTTTTGAATACAAATGAGATACTAAAGCAAAAGAATGATTCTACCACCCCCAGACTCTGCAAGCACAATCAAACAACACTCACACAAAGTACTAAGGTAAAAGAAATCTAATGCACTAATCCCAAAACAAAAAATAAAAAATGCAATGACAAGAACATTCTTAAAAAAGAAATTTACCCTAAAAAAGGTGTCTCTGGTCAGAAACAGAGGTGTATACAGACTCTAGCAGTATCAAAGGAGAATCAACAATCATCAAAATTCACCCAACAACAATCAATCTTCCTCTAAAAGGAAAAACTCAGGGCATACACGACTGTTCGTAGTAAACCCATGTATGTACACGGATATAGCAGTCAAAGCCGCGTGTATACGTGACTGCGAGTTAAAAAATCACGTATAGGAAGAAAAATGTATAAAAATGAAGGAAAACAGATAAACCGAGACAAAATTCACACCAATGAGACACTACCAAGAAAACATGCCCCCAGACCTGACTCAGAAATAGAGAAATAAGAGCAATTCAAGAACATTGAATGCTGATAAAAACCCCCAAAAGACAACTACTAGGAACTCCCCAGTGGAGTCGCCAATTCTATTACGGAGAGAAATCCCTATGGCTTGGGGTACCACAATAGACAACTTAACTCCAGAAATCAATCCTTTCCTATATGCAAGAGAAACCAAATATCTAACACTAAAGGATCTCGATTCGTACCTTATTTCGAACGGTTGATGTAGATCCCCATTGAGCTTTCCAACTCTAGCTTGAATTGATAAATTGCTTCCTCAACATTCAATAAACAAGACAAGCATGCTATATATAATCGTGTTAGACCTACTCTAGCATATATAATCAATAACATATAAGCATTTGAAATCATCCATGGATCAAATATTCATTCAAATACACATTATTGGATAGGAAAAGATATTTCTATTAATATAAAATAGAGATTACAATAGAGACAACCTTTGTCGGCACGTCTGCGAATTAGAGAAACTAAGTCCCCCACTTGGGCCTCCACCACTTCAATCCTCCATCTCTCGATAGCAAGCTCACAAGAAAAGGGCAAGCTTGGGAAGAACACAAAAGTGCTCCAAGGGACAAAGGGATGCAGACTCAAGTTTAAGCTCCAGCAATAATGGACTATAGTTCTCTTGCTCTCAATTCGTCATGCCTTCAATGTATCCAAAGGGTTCCTTATATATCTCTTCAATGGGGTAATGAAAGGTCAAATTCGAGTGATCTCAAGGCATATGGAAGGTCAAGAGACAAGTGAGTCGGATCCACATCAAGGAAAACTCCAAAATAATTTGGCCTTTTGCACACATCCCGATGTACGCGGTTTTAGGGGTCAAACCCATGTATATACGCGAGAAAGGGTTTAAAAGTCACGTATGGAAATTTTTGCATGTTTTTAGGGATGATTTTGGAAACATAAAAGGAACAAAAATGGTCCATGGGGTCTAAGGAGTCTGCAGTGGGACATGGAAGGCCATAAAAATATGATTCACCATGTGTGGTAAAATCAGCTATAACAATGTGTATTCCACAAAATATATTTGAACCCAAAATCCAACGACATCTGACGAAATCTAATGTTTTCTCGGATTTAACTTTCAAATTGTGAATTTTGTCGATTTTAGACCCAAGAATTCGTCGGATATTCGACCTTCAATCTTTGTCGTATTGTCGAATTTCCACTACGTCAGAGTTTCGACGCACAATTTCAGACATCGTTGAATTTTTTACCTTCATCTTCGTCGGCTTTTTGACCTTTAACTTCGTTAGATTTTCAACCCAAAACTTCAGGCTTCGTCGAATTTTCGACCTTAAACTTCGTCGGATTTGGCATTTTTTGCACAGTAACTAGGGTCATTATCGCCAGTTATTCGACGAGTGTTGAATTTGAAAATATATAAATTACGGAAACATTATGAAATGTTTGCTATAGAAGCGATGGACAGTTTGCGGAACTTTTATTTTATTCCTTGAGGGGTGGTTTGAGGAATTGTTTTATTCTTCGACGAACGATTTGTATAATTATTTTATTTTTCGACAGACCATTTGCGGATATCATTTTATTATTCGACAGACAGATTGCAGAAATTATTTTATTCTTCGACAAACAACCATTTACGAAAATATTGATGTATGGACCTTGATTTCTTAAGATCATCGATAGTCTTCATTCAATCTTTTTTGTGACGAAATGTTAAATAGCAATATTCCTGATCCAAACAAACAAAATCAACAATTTCTTGCTAGACCGTGGGATGCAACGAAAAGAAGGGGTGATGGGAAATTTTATTGTCCATGTAGTAAATGCAGGGGTTTTAAGGGGAGAGTAATATATCGCAACAACCACAAAACATTGTAGGGAACATTGAAATGCTAAGGGGGGGGAATGAATATCATCCATTTGTAAGTTTAACATTACAAAGTTTTTTATATTTTTTGCTTTGGTAAATGTATTTAGTATTTTAATATTTCTTATATTAACTCATATCTATTGATGTATTCATGTAATTATAAAGGGAAGACATCATACGGCATATCATCTAGAGGAAGTGATTTTAGAACAAGAACCAGATGAACATGGAGCTATGATTAATGGAGAACAAGTTAATGATCCAATTGAAGAAGATGATCATATTGATAACATAGTTGAAGATGATGGTACAAATACATTGATCCATGATTCATTTAATGTTATAATGGATGATGATGATACCGATGATCATGAAAATATTGATGACTTTGATGATGTTCACAATATACCTCTTCTTGAGAAGGCATACGAACCCCTTTATGAAGGCTCCAACACAAATATTTTCTCGGCTATATTGTTGATAATGAAATTGAAGGTTATGGATGGTCTTTCAAACATATTAATCGCACATATGTTAAGGTATGTAAAATAATCCATCACATATATATGATCGTGATAAAGGTTATCTTTGTTCCTCTAAGAATTGTATTGTTAATTCATAATTCAAATTAATACGTATGAAATGTGTTTCATTAATATTATTTATATATTATATTAACTCGATTTTTATTTTAATTTGATGTAGCTTGATAGCTGAATTTTTTTTACCACCATCAAATATTTTACCACGCACATATCGATATTTATCTGCCATCATGAAAGAAATTGGAATGCATTATGAAGCAATTCATGCATGCCCCGATGACCATGTTATATATTATAATCAATATGAATTTGCAATAGAATGTCCGGAATGCCATATAAGTAGATATTGAATAGATCAAGTAACAAAAAATGTGCCTCGCAAGGTTCTTCATTATATTCTGATTATTCCACATTTGCAACGACTGTTCAGGTGCAAAAACATAGCGCAATTTATGGATTACCATGCAAGGAACATAAGTGAAGATGACGTTATTCAAATTCCTGCAGATGGTTCTGCATTTAGAGATATGGAGGAAAAGTGGCCTCACTTTAAAGAAGAACCCCGTAATATTAGGATTTCTTTGGCAGCAGATGGTGTCAAACCATTTGCAGAGATGAGATCCGTTTACACGGTGTGGCCTATTTTTGTTATCAACAAGAAAATTCCTCCATGGTTGTCAATAAAGAGAGAGCACATAATGTTGTCGATGATTATTCCAAGTAGATTGTGTCTACAACTATTTTATTTTTAATGTAGCCATGGAGGATCATTTTTCGTATTTTGTTTCCTAATGTCATATATATATATATATTTATTTTCTTCTTGTGCATGGTTTATATATCTAAATGGTACTCATAATTATATATTTTATATGTTCAAATCAATCAGGTAAGTACCAAGTTAAAGATATGAATGTATATATCGAACCTCTTATAGACGAGCTACTAAGGTTATGGAATGGAATCGATATGTATGACGTATCTAGACCAATACGACAAAGGAAATTTCAATTCCATGCAATGCTTGTATGGACAATACATGATGCCCCAGGGTTAACCCATTTTTTTGGTTTGTATTTTTAAGTTCCACTTTACTTGCATTTAATTTTATGAACTAGTTAATATAGTACTATGCACACATGTTTTTATAAATATTCCATTCATTTTATATATAATTATAATTGACATAGATATTCCATATCTTTATGTAGGTCTTGAGACAAAGGGAAAATATGCATGTCCAGTTTGTGGTCCTAAGATCAAATCATCTTGCTCAAAAATCTTAAGAAAGGAGGTGTTTGATGAGTATAGGAACTTCCTCTCTAAGAATCACAGGTATCGAACAACCGAAAAAAATCTATTCAATGGGAAGAAAGAGACTGCATTAAAACCACAGAGAATGACACCTCACCTACGGAAGTTGCAATATAATAGAAATCGTCAAGCTGGTATGTATGGATCATCGTATATCATAAAATGTTATATAATTTTTTATTGTGTGTTGTTTACTTTAGTGGCCATTGATTTCTGTAATTTCTTTATAACTATGATTCATGATGTTCGTCATGATCATGAAGGCATCAATGGGCTTCCATGAGGAATGGAAAGTTATCCTAAACAATTCAGCAGGTTTCCCTACTATGAGCACCTACAAATTGTTCATCTATTTGATACAATGCATATCAGAAAGAATGTGACTGAAACATTATGGTGACAATTGGAGCTAAAGAGCGACAAAGAAAAAATTGTCAAATTTTGCAAAGACATTCAAGAAGGCAACCATGCAATGAAATACGTCATTCAATTTCATAGCAACGAAGACCAAATTAATATAAACTCAATTCCATGGATGCTAATGGAGCAATAGAGTAATGTTGTAAAAGAAGTCACGTGGAAAATTAAATTTTCCACTGGATTTTGTGCAAACATGAAGAATATCATAACAAAGAAATGTGATTTTGCAGGGGTGAAAACGCATGATTGGCATGTCTTCATGAAGGTAATTATTATGGTATCCATGTAATTTTTTTTTAATTCCAGTGCATACTGTTGTTATTTTGTTTGTCTACTCTTTGTTGAAAAAATGATGTGGTTTGTATATTGTTATAGTATGTTCTACCTCTCTCTCTCCTGGACAACTTCGACAACAATGTCAAACACGTTATATATAATCTTGGGAAATACATGAGGTAACTAGCAATTTTTTGCATGTGCTTAGTGTTTGTTTAATTCATCCCATAACTTATATTTGTTTTTGTGCACTAATTCATGTTATGTAATTTAATGTTTTTTTGTTAAATATCGTTATTGGTTTGCGTCACTTGTTGATGGATGTCATCTAAATAAATCCATAAAGAAGACATAAAGTATTGGAGGAGAGAAATTCCTCGTCTCATGTGTGAAATGCAGAAGAATCTACCTTCGAAATTTTTCAATGCACATGAACACTACCTCATACACCAAGTCGAGGAGATTGAATTGTGTGGACCTATGCACTCAAGGTCCATGTGGATGGTTGAGAGGCACTTGAAATTTATGAAGGGTTTGGTTAGACAACAAGCACGTGCTGAGGGTACTATGATGGATATACGGTATACCAAAACATGTTGTATATTAGTGACTATCTTCCTAATTTAGCGTCAAAGCTCAATTTGCATCGCATTTGTGATTCGAACTCCAATAACAATTTTGAAGGGGAGTACTTGAACGGGAAAGGTAGACCGAGTAAGGTGAAAGATAATTATTAGATACTGGATATTAATTAATATTAAACATTTGACTGTTGAATTTTATGTATATATATCATACATATTCTATTTTTATATTCAATATATTGCATCAATTTAGAGAGTATACTTTGTTAAGATAATTTACATTTGTATTGAATTTTAATTTTTTATTGTCATCAAGCACTTGGTGGAGAGTGGGATGCAATTCATTTATACATCGTAAACATTCTTCACTGGATGAAGGTATGGATTGAACTATGTGAACAATCTGGTCATGGAATATCATGGGAAGGTGCAACCTCATTGGTTAAAGCAACACATCGCAATGGAGATACCAATCTTACACAAAGAGAAATCGATTTAGCATATGGTTTAAAAGATAAGAAGGCAAGCATATTAATCAACCACTCTATTTTTTTTTTGAAAATTACATATTGATGTACACGTTGATTTTTTCCTTGTATGACATAAACATGCACTTAATCATAAATATTGAATCATTATGTAATATTTTCGTGTATGGCTTGTTGTAGGTAAAACACCATAAGGCTCTGGTGTACAATGGCTGTAGATATTACATCAAAAAGTTGGATGGAACAAAGAAAACATCATATTGTGGGATATCTGCAGTCTTTGAGGTGACCAATGTTTCCTCTAGAAGTGACAGACATCTAGAACTCTAAGAAGATCGACACTATGGGTATCTGGAAGATATTCTTCAATGTGACTTTAAGTCCTCCAAGGTAGTTATGTTCTTTGTCAAATGGTACAGGTTATGATTTAATCAATGTAATCCTGATAGAACTATTATTGAACATGATAATGGATTTACCATGGTAAATACAAGGTTGTTTGGGCCAGGAATGGAGCCCTATGTTCTTCCAAGCCAATGTGAACAAGTATTTTACTCTGAGGTTCTAGGTAAAGCAGGTTGGCCATTTGTTGTGAGACACGATCCAAGGGGAAGGCTGATAAAGTATAACCTAGAGGAAGGTAATGAAGAGGGTCTGTAAGAACAAGACGATGATGAAGATCGTGATCAACATGAGTTAGATGATCATGTTCCAGAAGAAGATGTTGAAGAATTAGTTGAATCAGATAATGTAGAAGACAATGTCCATGAAGATGATATCGACGATGACATGATGATCATAACTGACTTAGATGATGATGATGATATGGGAAATCCTTACAATGTTGACTCTGGATTTGACGATATAGATGATGACTTAGATGAAGAAGACGATGAAGTCTATTGAGGTGTATGAGGTATGCATTAATTTATCTACTCTATATATTTTGATTGAATATTACGATAATATTGAATTTTATTGGTATGTGTAAATTTCACTTGGACTAAAATTTGGCATGGTTAGACCTGACACATGCATTGACGGTGTGGGAGGGTTTCTAGACTCAAACATGACTAACTCTAACAACTAGAGCTTGTTCTAAAATTTGGCACGGTCATGATCATGACTAACATCATCATAATCATCGCCATCATCATCATCATCATCATCATTGTCATCATCATCATCATATTCATTGTCAAACAATATGAATAACACATGCATTGATTGTATGGGAGGGTTTACAGACTCAAACATCATCACCATCATCATCGTAACCATAACTAACATCATCATAATCATCGTCATCATCATAATCATCGTCGTCATCATCATCATCATCATCATCATCATCATAGTCATCATGATCTTCATAATTTCATATGACATCAACATCATGATCACCATCTTCATCATAATAATCATCATCATCACCATCGTCATCATCATAACTAACAACATCATATTCATCGTCATCATCATCATCATCATAATCATCGCATCATCAGTGTCATCATCATCATTATCATCATCATCATCGTCATCATCATCATCGTCATCGTCATCATCACCGTCATCATCATCAACAACATCATCATCATCATCATCATCATCATCATCATCATCATCATCATCATCATCTTCGTCATCATCGTCATCTTCATCATCATCACCATCTTCATCTTCATCATCAACATCATCGTAATCGTCATCTTGATTGTCAAACGTGACTGAAACTTGAGGTTCCTATAAACATTGTTACTTCACCTTTTTAAAGATCATAACTAACATCATCATAATCATCATCATCAACTTCATCATCATCATCATCATCGTCATCACCATCTTCATCTTCATCTTCATCATCATCATCATCGTCATCGTCATCATCATCGTTGTCATTAAATAATTAAATAAACATAAATATAAAATAAACAAATAAAACAATACATAAAAATAAGAATTTAAAATAATAAAAAATAACATATAAAAAATAAATAAAAATAAATAAAACAAAAAAATATAAAAATACACATTTAAACTAATTATAAACAAATAAAACAATACATAAAAAAATAATAATAAATAATTATAAAAAACAAAACATATAAAAATGAAAATAAACATGTACACTGATTTTTCACTTACCTCCCGCGCATTGTATTTTTCACTTACATATAAAATTCATCCCGCGCGTTGCATTTTTCACTTACATATAAAAATAATCATGCGCATTGCATTTTTCACTTCCTAAGTTCTCTCGCAGAGCCGATTCCTTCATGGGTTGAGTCCCCTCACAGAGCCAGTTCCTACACTTCTTTGCTCTGTCTGTTTCTTCAGCGTTATTCCTAAGAGGAGTTGAATGCACATATTTTACTGCAATCTTCTCTACACGGGTTTTGATTGACGCACTATGACTGGTTTCAGGCCTTCATTGTGACTAGTGCTACATTGACAGCTGCAAATATGTCTTCGGTAAGTACTAATTTCTATCCTTTTTTTCCACTCCATTTCAGAAACTACAACTATGAGTGCGGGAGTGATGTAGCTAACATTTTTGGGAAAATGGAACATCTCAATAATATAGCTAATGCATGGATCTTTAGTACTCCTGCTGTATCTCTTTAATTATTTGAAGCTTATCTACTTACTCAAACATTGCATGGGAGAATTTGCGTGCACCAGCACTTAGGTTGTGTTGGTCAAATATCTGCATTACCCACACAACTGTATTCTCAATACACTAATAGGTTACTATGCCAACCTGAAAGTAGTTGAGTCAAGAAGATTGTTCCCGAGATGCCTCAATGAAATAGTGGCATAGCTTGCTTCGAACGCCCATTTAGTTATCCATCCTGAAATGATGACCCTTTATAACCCCATGTTTAAGTTTATTTCCTCCATAATGACCTCCACTCTAGCCATAATGGTCCTTCCATAGTACGAACTATTCAGTCTTGTTCAAGAACCATGGAGAACCCATGAGTTGGAAGAACCTATCTATTAGCACTAATAGGTTACTATGCCAACCCGAGTTTCCCACCAGCCTCATCTCCTTCCAACGACGTCTTCAATTCCCATCGTCCTCAATCCAAAATACAAACACACTCAATTGGGTGCATTTGCAAACCCCACTCAAACTTATCAACACTCCTTCAAACATTTGATAGCCATCCAATGTATTGACTTCACCATTACAGTCTCATTCTTGTCGACTCTGTCTGTAAAGCTGAGTCTTTCCACAATCCTTCAAGAAATCCCATGATTATAATTAAACTAAAACTTTTAATAAAGAATAATCCTTACTAGACTCCAAATGAATAGCCTAGAGGTGGTTACGTTGTTCCTTATGTCAAATAGAGAAGTGTATAATGCCTCTGATTGATTTAAATGTGTTTTATTGTTGAAACAATGTATCGGTTTTAATTTTATGAATTTAGGGGTCATCAAAATGAAGCTAAACAGTCAGCTGCAACTCAACTGCAACTATCCTGTAGATTACCATTAGCTAAACAGTCAGCCGCAACTCAACTGCAACTGTCCTGTAGATTACCATTAGCTAAACAGTCAGCTGCAACTGTCATGTAGATTACTGTTAGCTAAACAGTTAGCTACAACTTAACTGCAACTGTCTTGTAGATTACTGTTAGCTAAACAGTCAATTGCAACTCAACTGCATCTGTCCTGTATATTACTGTCAGCTAAACAGTCAACTGCAACTAAGCTGCAAGAGTCTTGAAGGTGAAAATATATGAAGTTAGATATTTGTGTGTGTTGCTGAGAGTAAGAGAAACACTCCCATTCCTTCCCACAATTTAGGGTTGGTTAAGTGCATGATAGTCCCCCAAATGTGACAAGAATTACCCAGTTTTGGGGATGATTGCATGACTGATTTGTTCACCCAGAACTGCCTCCTCATGCCCTAAACCGCTGATGAGGTGTTGTTTATGTCCTCAAGAGACACATCATCAAAAGAACAAGGCATGTGCATAATTTCAGTGTTTAATGATCAGAGAGCATGTTAGGGGATTTGGGATTAGGGGGGTTATAAGGAGGTAAGGTTATAGTTCACTGGGGTTATGGTCACTATGACCATTAAGGTCACATTAGGGAGGTTAGGAGTTAGGTGTATATTACTGTTACTTTGGAAACACTTACCCTTAAGACTCATTAGGGGTTAGGATTTAGGGTTACCTTAGGGTAATTAACGCAGTCACAGAGTTCGAGATATGTGCATATCGAGTAGCAGTGATAATGTTTTTGTCTGTAATATGCACATAATGTAGATTTCAATGTTTTAGGAGAGCCTAAGTGGAGGAAGGGGCCCAAACATGACATTTTTATTGCAGTCTTAATGGACCCATAATAGCTTTTAGGATAAACAGAGTGATAACTTTTTTATCTGTAATATGCACATAATGTATATTTAAAGGTTTTAGGAGATCCTAAGTGGAGAAAGAGACCTGATACCAAAGAAAGATGTAAAAAGACAGTGGGTCTTGACCAACAAATTATTGAAGTTCAACTACAATATTGTTAATAGTGTTGGTGCATCTTGATGGAGTGGCCTTTGTGGAATCAATAATTCTTTAAATGTGTTTTATTGTTGAAACAATGTATCCTTTTTAATTTTATGAATATAGGGGTCATCAAAATGAAGCTAAACAGTCAGCTACAACTCAACTGCAACTATCCTGTAGATTATTGTTAGCTAAATAGTCAGTTGCAACTCAACTGCAACTGTCCTGCAGATTACTGTTAACTAAACAGTCAACTACAAATCAGCTGCAATTGTCCTATAGATTATTGTTATCAAAACAATCAGCTGCAACTCAACTACAACTGTCCTGTATATTACTGTTAGCTAATCAGTTAGCTACAACTCATCTGCAACAGTATTGTAGGTGAAAATATATGAATTTAGATATTTTTGTGTGTTGTTGAGAGTAAGAGAAACACTCCCCTGCCTTCCCACAATTTATGGTTGGATAAGTACTTGACAGTCCCCCAAATGTAACCAGAATTACTCAGTTTTGGGGATGGTTGCATGACTGATCAGTTCACCCAGAACCGCCTCCTCATGCCCCAAAATGCCGATGAGGTGTTTCTTATGTCCTTAATAAACACATCATCAAAAGAACAAGGCATGTGCATAATTTCAGTGTTTAATGATCAGAGAGAATTTTAGGGGATTTGAGATTAGGGGGGTTATAAGGAGTTAGGGTTATAGTTCACTGGGGTTATGGTCACTATGGCCATTAAGGTCACATTAGGGGGGTTTTAAGTTAGGTTTATATTACTGTTACTTTGGAAAACATTACCCTTACGACTCATTAGGGTTTAGGAGTTAGGGTTACCTTAGGATAATTAACACACTCACAGAGTTCGAGATATGTGCATATCGAGTAGCAGTGATAATGTTTTAGTTTGTAATATGCACATAATATATATTTCAATGTTTAGGAGAGCCTAAGTGGAGGAAGATGAATTTTAATACTTGTTAGTTCTCAACATTGTTGATGATTTTTGGATGATCCTTATTGTTCTACTTTCATGGTCTAACCTGGATTCTAATACCCTACAAAGGAGCTCCCCTTTCCCTCAATTCATATTTGATCTTCAATACCTCTTCTACTTAGTTCTTGGTAGTTTCTTTTGTTTAGTGTTTCATATGTCCATAACTTTATATGTTTTCTAGAAATTTTGAGGTGATCTCATTTATATGTTTTGCAACAGGCCTTTGAAGCTGTTACACTATATATATTGGGAAAAGCTAGAAAGCTTCTGGTTTTTAGGGTTCTCAAGGCTTTATTTCTAGGAAGCTATGTTAATTCAAAATTATCATTGTACACTAGGCAACAAGAAAATGGTGAGAAAGTTGGGTTCTCCTTTAGTTTAGCCTTTGACCATCCTTAGGCTCCTTTCATACACAACCTTTCCTGTGATAGGCTTGTTTTCTCACAACCACCAATACCATTAGTCTCTTCATCCAACAAATGTGCCCTCACTCTACTGCAAAAGATTTTGTAGGACACTTTTTACAAAGAATTCAATCCCATACACAAAATTCCCCTTGCTTTGTTTGTTGTCACCATCAGTAGTTTCTCCAAGTTTGTATATTTTTTATTTTGAATTTCATTCAATCATCTTCATATGAAATTTTTACACATATAACCAGATCCATTGTGCAATCAACTTGGATTAGATTAGGAATATACAACAAATATTTCAGAATGACATATGCAAGATCAATCAACTTGGAATAGGCATATATAACAATTATTTCAGAATGACATATGAAAATAATAATATCATCGATGGATGAAGAATGAATGAAAAAAATGAGTGCAACACATTTATAA
Source organism: Pseudotsuga menziesii (assembly GCA_001517045.1). Taxonomy (NCBI): domain Eukaryota; kingdom Viridiplantae; phylum Streptophyta; class Pinopsida; order Pinales; family Pinaceae; genus Pseudotsuga; species Pseudotsuga menziesii. The sequence continues at coordinate 382,263 of LPNX010825602.1, read as the reverse complement.
ATACATATTTAATGTATTACATCGCGGGTCAAACTAGGTTCTTTATTGAAAAATCCACACCATGAGTGACACCAAAATAGTTACAACGAAAAAACATACACATATCGAAGATGTGTAACAATGTGTAAGCCTAAAATTTGCTCCAACAGATGTTGATACCATTTAATTTTTCACACCCCCCCTTGGATTTGACATTTCCCCAACCAGTAGTTCAACTGACATCATATTAATATCTGAATGGTGGCTGATCGTAAAAAAATGGAATTCACCAGCAATGGTTCTTGCTTCTATATGAAGCAGTTTTAAATTTGCCTTTCTAACTTGGTAGATTCCTTTCATTTGCCTACATATAAGTTCATAATAGGTGTAGACAGATATGCCATTGGTTTTGTACATTCTGGCTATTTTTAGCACTTCTATAAGGGCAATGTAGTAAGCCTCATTGTTTGTTGTTGTTCCAAGTATGTCTCTTTTTCTGTGGATTAACCTCGTTCAAAACATTGTTGCGTAGGACACATTCTATTGTTGCCTGTCCAGGGTTGGGGTAACATTTCACTTGAATGCACAGTGTCCATTGTTGTGCCATCTTGTTCTTTTGGATGTGCTGCAAAAATAAGAACAAAAGAAAAATAAACTTTAATCAAGCTAGATCATGAATCAAGAATTAGAAAGAAGCGTTATAGTTAAATATTGATATCAATGTGAGAGTACCAAATACAATGAAAATGATAGCTAGTGTACAACATTTCAACTTAACATTTCCCAAACATATTTCAACAGTATAGGTTCATTTGATGAATACAAAAATTAACTGGGATTCAATTTTTCTAATCAAAACGCTCAAAATGTGGTAATTTTAGGTGTTTTCCAACATAAATAAAAGAATGGTTTAAGAATAGAACCCAGGATAAATATGATGAACTCTCTCCCATAGAATAAACCCAACCCAACCCAACCCATTAGTCATTGGATTCTTATTATCCTCAACCTAACCACAACCCAACATATCGGCCAATGGATTAGAGAAATTTGAATGTACAATACAATAGTAAAGCTGGGCATAAAGTTGGGTGTTCAAAAGTAATTTTACAACACAACTTATCGAATTTTGAGCTGCATTTGGCCATATGGACACTCAGGGAAAAACACTAGCGCTTCTCAACTCTGGAGTGCTCCCAATTATTTACAGATGGTATATATAACACAAAAATATAATTTGTGAAAATTACTCTTTTTGCAAATGGGTTATTCAATAGTTTTATCTTTTGCAATACTGGTATCCCTTCTAGTATTTTTTATGCCATCATCATATGCAGAGATCAAGAACATACCAATCAATGCAGATGAATATAACCTCAAGTGTGTGCAGGTGGATTCTGATGCGTGGATGGAAATGAGGCAGGGAGCGAAATAAATAACTCTGCTTTGTTAGAAGGATCAAATGACAGTACGATCTGTAACAATTTCGCCAGCTTCCTTCGGCTCTGTTAGAGATCCGATCCAGATTGAGTATGATGCAAGAGGGAAGGAGTTAGGAGAATTAAAACTCAAGCTAGGATATGGTGCTGGGAAGAATGAACTTCCGGTATTGATCCTCCTCGATCTTCTTAGTCGTAGCAGAGTTTCATAGAAGAGGTTGCAGAGTTTTAGATGTGAGTTTGGGTAGAGGATCACGAAAGTGAGCAATGGAGGTCCAAATTTCAGATGCTGCATTATCTACACCACCCCGAACATGTAGCCTACTGGATTGATTGATGACATGGGGATATGGGACAATATTATCGAATCTGGATATGGAACTATGCCGGAGGACCCATCTGCGACTGGGGGATGTCACCTAGAATCTCACCGTTAGGGTATTTGTATTGGTTGGAGGTTTTTTTAACATAATGGTTTTTTTCTCTTATTTGCCAAGTTTTTTCTGGCCATGGTGCAGGTAGAACCAAACAGGTATTTGTTCGACCTGTATTCCTCGAACGAGGGGAGTTTAGGAAGGCTAGAGGAAAGTAAGACATCGAGTAGGTTTACGAGGGCTAGATCAACTAGATGTCAGAAGATCAGAAGAAAATTCAATAAACACATGGAATTTTTTCTCACATGAGGGGGGTCATGTTCCTATGATGATGGGACAATAGGAAACATCGAGGTGACCTTAAGGTACAAACATCTAGTGAAGCAATGGGTACCTAGGGATCTTCCTCAACTCAACACATATTTTTGTGTGAATGAGAGGATATATAGAATTGCATCGTCTTCATTACATGGATTGGGGTTGTTTGCATGGATGGCATAAAAGTCGATTACGACAGATGTACATAATTGATGGAGTATGTTGGACCCTCTTACAACTACAAAGATTGGATGCGCTTGGTATAATATACTTGAAGTATGCGTAGATATGGGTTTTCAAAAAATTATTTACAACTGAAATACAAAGATCAAAATAAAGGAGCGACGTTGTACATTGACGGAAGGCCAGCGTCAACTGGAAATATTGCGGGTTTTATAAATAATACACAACTAGGGTCTATACTTAAGCAACCTAACTACATATTTGAGGGGCATGAAGGAAAGCGTGTATTTGTATGTGCCATTAAATCAATAGTTGCAAGGGAAGAGCTACTTATTAATTACAATTTGAATCGAGTAGATACAAACACAGTTAATATGGATGTGGTACATCCAACAACTTACCCAAACTTTTATTAGTTATTTTAACATCTTTAGGGTTTTTCATTAGTAGATTGTTATAATTTTGATTAAATTTTCTATGTTTACTTCGCAGTGAGGTGGTCGGGGGCACATCACCCCACCATCTAGTTAGAGGAGTACACCATCCTCGAGGAAACATGTATACATATTTGTAATATTACAAGAATAAGTATGTCAAAATGTTATGTTATTATATTTTTTTAGCGAGTATTTTGGTTTTATTAGGTAATTTTTTCTATGTTCCTGATGCAAGGGTTTTGTGAGGGGCACCTCTCTCATAGTAGATATTACCTGAAATGATTCGAGGCGACAGGTAGACATCAATGCCATTGTACAAATTTCATATGTACAAATAGTTCTGTTGTTATGATTTTTAGAGAGTATATTCATTTGGTTTATATAATCTTATCTATATTTGATGCAGAGTGTTGATTAGGGAATCCACCCGGTTGTTGATCAGACCATAGAAGCGTCGGGGAAACAGGTAAACCTAAATGTAATTCTACAATTTAAATACTTTAAAATTGTACACATATATAAAATCCAGCATAATTTTTTTTTGTTATGTATTTTTTTCATTTGTATAATTGCTTTCATTATGATAATGTTCTCTACTTTTTTTGCAGGTGGATGATTGGAGAAAGTCCCCAGCTGTTGATCAAACCACATTGTCATCCAGAAATCAGTTAAAACTAGATGTAATTCTAGGAATATTTCATGATAGATATGTTTTGTTAATATAATTTTTTCATCAAACTATTGCTTTAACACATAAGTAGTTTTTATATATTTTTGTTGCAGACCAATGATTCGGTTTATGAAACAACATCACAACAATCCATAGATTTTGATGTGAATGAGTTGTTGAACGATGCGGACATTAGTTCTTCTTTAGAACTGGTTAAGGTGATAGAGAAGACCTTGACAATAATTAATGTGGACATCCTTCGTCTGCTATTCATTATTCCATAGATAAACGAGATTAAAGCCAAGGTTGAAGTGTTGGTAAAGAGATATTAGGCCTTGAAAGTAAGTTGCGGAATCTTGAATAATAATATCAATTCATTTAAAATTTAAAATTTATAGTTTTATATGATAGTGAACTTATAATTTAATGGTTTGTATTGACAAGATTTTCTGCGACCACACACTAGTGGTGAAGGCAGTGTTGGGCCCAATGAGAAAATGACTCCATGTACACCATGCATTGCACTATTATTGTCAACTGAATAGTCAACAACACATTTCGCGACACCCCAGAGGCCAACATAGATTACAACCTATAGAAATAATAGATCAATGCTATGCGCAATGATGCTAAGAAGAAGCACAGGAAATAGATCTTGCTACTAAGAATTCTCACAAACATACACAGGAAAAATAGAGAGAAGAAAAGAGACTGAATCACATGAATGAAGAGATGAATATTGGTGTGTATCCTTCCATTGAATAATGATGAATAATAGTGTACATAAAGAGTACATCCCTCATAGAAAAAATGAATTGTATGGAAACAACTCATAAAGCTCAAAAAGGCCGACTTACCAAAATATAGCAAACCCCCATAGGTGGCTAAAGCACTTCCCAAATCTATCAAGGACCTCATGAGTTGGAAAAAGCATGAGTGATTTCTCAAGGATATAGAAAAAACATGCTAATCCTAGAAAATGGAGAAAAACTAATGGAAGATGGGTTGGAAACAAAAGCTCTCAGTTTCCTAGTTGACTAGCTTTTATCTTATCCATAGAAAAGTAGGAAAAGCAGAAAAAAACATAATAAAGCAGAATTTGTTGTAAAGTCCTGTATACTAATTCTGGATGGTCAAAAGGTGGTCAAGATCAACCCAGAATTATAAATAAATCATTCCTAGGATATAGATGGCATGTATTGACTTTAAGGTGCAAGTGGATGCCAACTAATTAATCTAGTGGGTGAATAATTAATCAAATAATGATTAATTATTGTATCCTAAGTTGTGAGTGGGTTTAATATATTCCAACACCCCCCTATAATTTTGAATTTATGATGGTATGAAAACAAAATATGGATGCATATAGGGCCCAGCAACAAGGCTATGGTCACCCTTTAACAATTATTATGTCTAGAAAAGTGAGGAAAGAGGCAAAACCACATGGGGAAAATCCTCCCTGAAGATAGGACAAGGCACAAAATTTGAAATATGTCTTCAAAATATCTTCATATTCACTTTAATGAGCTGAATGAAATGCTTCTGGATGAAGGACTCTCTGAAGAAATCATGAACTCCATGATCATGCGCTGGAGTGTAGAACCTACAAGAACGAAGAGGAGAGACTCCTTGTATCTCATCAACTGATGAAGTAGGAGAATTATCTAAATGCTTCTTTCTACTGTCAAACTCTGATCTACAATCATAATCTGAAATGGAAAAGAGATCTGTCCATACTCTTTTCCAAAGAGTACAAAAAATAAGGCAATTTATTTCACACCCAATTCCCTTAATAGCTGCAAAATTGTGATGTGAATCACATGTCAATATTCCAATCTGCTGTAGCACCTATATAGATCTGATATGAGGCTGATAAAACTATGATATATCAGAAACATTAGCATATGGAACAACAAAGACAAAGGCTTCAGTGGCTCCATGAGGATATAGGGCTAGACTAGGAAAATTATGAACAACTGGGGAAAACTGATAGGTGTAAAAATCTGAAAGATGGATGGGCTTAAGATATGAACCATAAATGTTTAGAACATATCCAAACATGCTTAATATCAGTCCAAATATGACTAAGGACATGGATAATTAGCCACTGAAAGATAGGACAGACTTCAAACCATGTAAGATAAGTATCACTGCATAAGAGACCAATGAGGAATCGACTAGTGAACTTGGGATGGTGGTATGATATGTGTCATGACATGCATATTAGCCCACAAACAATCTTCTAATCAGATATACAAGCTTGTGAGGAAGAGTTGCTCAAAGACAAGTCAATATCTAGTGAAAATCACAATTTTTGGGAGATGAATCTAGTAGAATGGGAGAAGGATATTCAAAGAAAGGATCTGATATTTCTGATTCTAATATATAAAATATTAAATCTATATTATATACATGATAAAAGGAGAGAAATCTCGTACTCAAAGCATAATTTATATCACCTTGGAACTGCGTAGTATGACATTGTTCTGAGGAACCAGCAGGCTTCTCTAGTTCATCTGGAACTTCGATCTTGTGCTTCTCAAGAAGCTAAGACATGATGTCCATATTCTTCTTGAAACACTTCTTCTCTGAATGGAAAACCTTGCTGCAATAAGAAAACTTGGATGTGCTCCCTTTCTTCTTAACTTTCTTCATTAAATCTTCATAAGAATCTTCATCTTCAATTTCTGACTTTGGCTTCTTCACAATTTGATTCTCGTTTGATTTGAATTTATTGCTCCCTTCAACCAAGAGAGAATTATCCTTGCCCTTTGAAGAATTAAGGACACCCATATGGATCAATTTATCTTTCTCCTTTGTTAGTGAATCAAGAAAAGAATTTAAAGAAGGCATTTTCCACTTAGGAACAACAAGCCTAGTAGCATGAAAAGTAGACACAAAAACTGAGTAATCATGACCCAATTTTGAAAGAATGGAAAGGATTAATTTATCATATGCTTTCTAAATCCCACATTTCTTGAGAATTAGAACAAGTGACTTGAACTTGGTGAAGAAACCATCAAGAGATTCAAAATTTCTTGGACTCAGTGAGAATAACTCAATCTCCAATTGATGCGCTCTTAGCTCATCTTGAACTCCAAAGAGAGACTCCAATTGAGTCCATACTTAGTTTGGAGTGGTTAAACCATCTAGATGAAAGATTATATTAGGAGAAATAGAGAGGCAAATAAATCCATAGGCTTCATCCAACCTATTATGCCACGCAACTTTCTCAATCACAGCATTGGGCTCATTCTCCAAAGCTAGTGTTACTCCGTATAATCCTCTACTGTGTAATAGAATGGAGATTTTGGCTTTCCATTAGTGGTATTTGAAGGAAGTAAGAATTATAGCTGATGAAGAATCCATATTGCTGAATTGATGTGCTCAAGAATAAAATCTCCAACCTGTAAAACAAACTAGAAGAAAATCTTGTAAGCTAGACAAGCTCTTCTTCAAAGAGGGATAGGAGACTGGATGTGCTCCTCAAATCTGTAGAACTTGATAAACCTTGATTCTCTGACACCATGTAGAAATAATAGATCAATGCTATGTTCAATGATGCTAAGAATAAGCACGGGAAATAGATCTTGCTACTAAGAATTCTCACAAGCATACACAGGAAAAATAGAGAGAAGAAAAGAGACTGAATCACATGAATTAAGAGATGAATATTGGTGTGTATCCTTCCATTGAATAATGATGAATAATAGTGTACATAAATAGTAAATCCCTCATAGGAAAATTGAATTGTATGGAAACAACTCAGAAAGCTCAAAAAGGATGACTTACCAAAATATAGCAAACCCCCATAGGTGGCTAAAGCACTTCCCAAATCTATCAAGTACCTCACGAGTTGGAAAAAGCATGAGTGATTTGTTAAGGAGATGGAAAAAACATGCTAATCCTAGAAAATAGAGAAAAAATAATGGAGCATGGGTTGGAAACAAAAGCTCCCAGTTTCCTAGTTGACTAGCTTTTATCTTATCCATAGAAAAGCAGGAAAAGCAAAAAAAGTAGAATAAAGCAGAATCTGCTGTAAAGTCCTATATACTAATTCTGGATGGTCAAAAGGTGGTCAAGATCAACCCAGAATTAGAAATAAATCATTCCTAGGATATAGATGGCATGTATTGAATTTAAGGTGCAAGTGGATGCCAACTAATTAAGCTAGTGGGTGAATAATTAATCAAATAATGATTAATTATTTTATCCTAAGTTGTGAGTGGGTTTAATATATTCCAACACAACCACTGCTGACTGCCGCACACCAGATCATGTAGATGAAGGGGTGGATACAGAGCTTGCTAGTAATAATGATGCTGAAGCAACATTTCCTGGACCTTCCTGTGTCACTAGCACGGGTTCAAAAGAGCCAAAAATTTTGGTGAACGAGGAACTCGTTCAAATAAAGATAGAGAATATCACAGGTAATTATACATTGTTCAATTTAGTTTTTATAATTTGATTTTAATATACCAATAAAACCATTTTTATAAAGTAACGATAACATGATTGTTTTGCAGGAAATGATGTTTTTTATAAAAATATGAATGATTTGACCTTGGAGATCTTTGGGCCCACCATCCGCACTAGGTGGTACATACAAACAAAAAATTTAAAGGATGAACTGGCTAATTGGTTGGTTGGCCCATTCAGCAACGATACCTTCAATACAAAAAAGGTCCTAAAGAAGGATGGACAACATATGAATATTTCTTGAGACCAATATAGGGTTCACCTAGAAAGGAACCCTAGGTATGAGCACCCTCCGATGATTCCATAAAGGGAGTGGAAAGCCCTAGTGGAAGATGAAAAAGAGAGGGATCTGAGAAAATCATGAAAGATACCACTAGGCACAGAGAGGTATTCAATACTTTCCACAATGTAATGCTAACCCTTATTATTATTAATTTTTATATCGAATTTGGAACATCTAACATAATTCAACACTTGCTTAGTCTGTCAGACACATCAAAGGCTACAAATGAAAGACTAGAAAAAAATGGTCAGCACAAGCTTGGGCCTGGTGGTTATTTGAATTTGGCGATAGGAATTGTAAGTATCAAAAACCCGATAATGCATCCAAATATTAAATTGAAAATTATTTTCGTTTTAATGCGGCACAAAATATAAAATTACTGACTTTATGCAAATATGCAAGCCAACTGATTCAAAGAAGTGCCCACTCAGGAAGACTTGAAGCTTGGATTCCAACATAGCTTTGAAGCTATTGTTGAACGCTGAAAAATATTGTCTGGGCATACACGACCTTCTGGTGATCCATCTGGTGCACATGTATATAAAATCTATATAGTTTAATGAAAATTTATTAATTGTCATGCAATCTATACATTATAAACAATTAACATAAAATATTTATTTTGTTTTGAGCAGGAAAGCAATGTTCCCCTTAATGTCGATGATGGAAAACAACCCATTGAAGATCATGCTTTGATTCATGGTAATGAATTTATTCATATGCTTAAGTTTTGTATAGATAATTGCAGTTGGTGAACATTAATTTTACTTCTCCATATTTCAACTGCAGAGCATGTAGATGGTCACACTATACAGGTTGAGCCTGGACTGGAAAATGAATAACATGAAGTGGTCAGACCAGGTAAAAAAAAACCTTTGTAATGTTTTTTTAAATGAAATACTTGTAATTATAAAAACAAAAATAAATTATTGCAACATTTTTCACATTATTGCAGCAATTCCGAACCCCTTGATGCAAGATCCATGTGGCGAGTAATATACTAGGGAGACATTAGAACAACTTAATAAAACATCAGGTACTGAATGAAAAATTCTAGAGGATGCACTTGTTCATTTTGTAAACAGAAGAAAACTAAAAAGAAACAACTAAAGAAATTTTGAGTAATTATTTTTTATAATACAATGTCGTGCATGGTTTTTTCGGCTATTGAATGAATGAATGGTTTAATGAATGGTTTTTTAAGATTTTGAATGAATGAATAGTTTAATGAATGGTTTTTTCAACTATTCAACCAATGAATTTGCACTAAATTTTGTTTTGCAAGTAGATGCATTGGGTTTGGGGAATTGAGAGTGATGTGGGGGGAGGGGCCACACCTTCATGTGGTTGGCCCTGTTCAGTAGAGAATATTAAATTATTCTCAAAACAGAGATGATCTCAATGAATGGTAAGGAATTATACATTTCCCACAGTTATTTCTATAATTGTGGTGTTTAAATTTTACTATTGCTATTTCACTCATCCATTGGAACTTGTTACATATAGCATTGGGAAACATTTTGTTATTTCAGAAGAAAAATTGGCGTTTTTGTTAGAATTTTATCATTAAGATAGCATTATATTAGGATCTTTTAACTAAGAGAATAACAAGCACAACAATCAAACACAAGAGACAATGAACATAGTGTTTTTCCTCGGGGAAACCATAAATGGAAAAAACCATGCAACTTCCTCAAAGATAGAATTAGCACCAAATAGAAAATTCCAAAATAGTAAGATGATCTCCCGACAACAGTAACCTCTTTCTTCCTATCCCCATTGCCTTCTTCTTCCTCATCTATGCGCTACAATTGAGTGTGAGTGAGTGTGTGATAAATAGAAAGGCTAGCTCTCTATTTATACTAATTCCTAACTTGACAAAACCCTACTAGGGCTGACTTCACTAGGTGAGTCTAACAACCCTAGTGCCTCAGAACTGTGGGGAATTTAACCCTTGAACAATAGGAGGGTTACCCACAATGAATTGACATGACTTGTTTACATTATATAACCTCATGATAGGAACATCAGGGCATGACATGACTCAAATACATTATAGAAACCTCCTGGAATAAACATTGGGGTACAAGACATAAGATATATAAGTGAATAGATTCTGAAGTTACAAATACATCAACACTCCCTCTTAACTAGGAAGGTATTCTTTTGACACAATTTTCAGCACTGGTCTTCTTCTCTATATCGACTGGATCATCTTGTCATCTTCATCTTCTTCATCTTCAAGTCTTCTTTAAGTCATATTCTTCTTCAAGTCTTCTTCATCACGGGATCTGGATCATCACGACTGCTGGGTCATCATCACTGTATCATCATCAAATCTGGATCATCACTTGATCTGGATCATCATCAAGTCTGGATCATCGTCACATCTATATCATCACTTGATCTGGATCATCATCATTGGTGCTATCTCAGAATGGTGCTATCTCTCGATTCTTCTCGTCAGAGGAAGTTCTACAGAGCCAATCCTTTTTCATGCTGGTTGTAGGCCTACTCTTCATGTAGGTCTTCAGCACTTATATCTGACCCTAAGTCAGAATGGCCCGCCCAACTCTTACATCTGACCTCATCTTGTCAGAAAGGCACACCCAACACTCACATATGACCTCATCTTGTCAGAAAGGCCTAACACTCACATCTGACCATGTGTAAACACATCACGCCAGAATGGCTCAGCACTTACATCCGACCTCATCTTGTTGGAAAGGCTCTACACTTACATCCGAACACATCTTGTCAAAAAGGCACAGCACTCACATATGACCATGTGTAAATACATCGTGCTAGAATGGCTTAGCACTTACATCTGACCTCATATTGTTAGAAAGGCTCTACACTTACATTCGACCATGTGTAAACATATCACATCAAAAGGGCACTTAGTCCCAGACTAAGGATTCCTGGTAACTGACCAGATGCCTCCATTCTACCAGAGAATGGCATCGGCCCTTATATCTGATCAAGTGGGAACACATCCCTCAATCACATCAGAATGACCATGCACTCACATTTGATCATGTAATACTACATCCTATAGTCATATCAGAATGGCCCTCAGTCCCAGACTGAGTATTCCTAGTAACTAACCAGATGCCTCCATTCCAAGAATGGCATTCAGCCCTTACATCTGATCATGTAGGAACCAATCCTATAGTCACATCAGAATGGCTCAGTACTCACATCTGACATGGAAGGAACCAAATCCTTTCACCATGATAGAATGGCTCAGCCCTTACACCTGACCATGGAAGGAACCTAATCCTCTCACCATGTTAGAATGGCTCTAGGTATCATCATTTTCCCTTGGAGGGAACCTCGATCTGGAGAACACCAATCTTCTCCCTGAAGTACTCAAAATTCACTCTAGCCAATGGCTTTGTCAACAAATTAGCTATCTGTTCGTCCATCGCAACATACTGGAGCTTCACTGCTCCTCTCTGCACCATATCCCTGATATAGTGATACTTGAGCTCGATGTGCTTTGACTTGTCATGGAACACTGGGTTCTTTGACAACTTCACACAAATCTGGTTGTCACAATATATACAAGTAGCATCCAATTGGAGATCAAATAAATCAAACAATAGCTTTCTCAGCCACACTGCCTCGCAACTAGATGAACAAGCTACAACATATTCTGCTTCAGCTGTACTCAGTGCCACACAGGAGTGCTTCCTGCTAAACCAAGAGATCATGCCTAATCCCATACTGAAGTAGCATCCTGAAGTGCTCTTCCTATTGATGGCACTTCTAGCGCAATTTGAATCAACATAACCCTCTAGGTTAATCTTCTGATTTGCCTCATACTTGAGCCCATAATAAACTATACCCTTCAGGTACCTCAAAATATGCTTTGTAGCAATCAAGTGAATATGTCACAGATTTGTCAGGAACTGGCTCAAGGTGTTCACAGCAAGGAAAATATCTGGTCTCGTGTTCATCAGGTACATCAAGGACCCAATCATCTAATGATACATCATAGCATCAACCACTTCTGATGAAGCATGACTCAATAACTTCAGGTTCGATGCCATATGTGTGGTTATGGCCTTGTAGTCCATCATCCTGAATCTCTTCAGAATCTCTACTTCATACTTCCCTTGTCCAAGGAAGATTCCATCCGCATTCTGCCACACCTCCATGCCTAACAAATAGTGCATCATACCCAAGTCTTTCATTTCAAACTGGGCAGCAAGTTTCCTCTTCGTATCAGTAATCAACCCATCCATACCTGTTACAAACAGATCCTCCACATACAGTAGGAGTATCACTGGATTGCCATATTCAACCTTGTAGTAAAGGTTGGAATCTGCTTTACTCTTGGTAAATCCCAAACTTGATAGGAAACTATCAATTCTACTATACCATGTCCTGGGTGCCTGTTTCAAACCATATAGGGATTTCTTCAATCTACACACATGAGACTCCCTGTCATGTGTCTCAAAACCGAGTGGCTGCTCCACATACACTTCCTCTTCTACTACACCATTCAAGAAGGTAGTCTTGACATCCATCTGGTGTATCTTTCATTTCATCACTGCATCTAGAGAAAGTACTGATTTGATGGAAGTGTATCTGGCTACAAGTGCAAAGGTTTCTTCATAATCTATTCCTTCTTTCTGGGAGAAACCACGAGCCACGAATCTTGCTCTATATTTCTTGATGCTGCCATCTACAGCATGCTTGATCTTGTAGATCCATTTGGAAGTTACAATGGACTTCCCTTATGGTCTTGGGACAATATGCCAAACATCATTCTTCATGATCGATTGATATTCTTCGATCATAGCCTCCTTCCATTCTTTCCTTTCTGTCACTTCTTCATAATTGGAAGGTTCTTTATCAATAATGTCACATAGCAAGGCTACATAACTAGAGCAGGAACTAGTTCTCTTTCTTCCTCTAGGTGTTTCTTCTGAAGCTCCATATCTTTCTGCACCTTGGATAATTTCATGTAACCAAGCAGGTTTCCTCTTATGAGGATTCTTCTGTTGAGGTGGATCTATAGGTTCTTGAGGTTCTTCAAATTCTCAATTTTGTTCTTGAATTTCTTAGTTCATGGTTGTGTCATGAATTCTGGGTGCTCTTGTTTCTTCAGGTTCTTCAGCTGGTCTCTTCTTGGATTTGATGTAGGCCGAATCTTCATCAAATGTTACATCTCTGCTAATGTCAATATTCTTGAACCCTGGGAAGTATATTCTGTAAGCCTTCGAGCTTTTAGAGTATCCCACAAATATACCCTTCTTTCCTGAAGGATATAACTTCGTCCTCTTCTCTTTCAGAATGTGTATGTATATGGGACAGCCGAATATTCTGAGATGGCTGACTTCTGGTTTCTTGTTGGAGAATACTTCTTCAGGACTCTTGTTCTCAAGTACTCTGTGTGGAGTACAGTTCTGTACATACACTACTGTTCTGGAAGCTTCTACCCATAGATGCATGGGAAGACCTTGGTCATGAAGCATGGCCCTTGCTTCTTCCATGATCATTCTATTCTTTCTTTCTACAATCCCATTCTGTTGTGGATTATATGGAGTGGATAACTCCCTCTTAATCCCTGAGTCTTTGCATAGCTCTTTGAATTCATTTGATGTGAATTCTCCACCATTATCTGATCGAAAGGTCTTGATCTTCTTTTCAGTGTGGTTCTTGATCAAGGCTTTGAATTCCTTGAACTTGCTGAATACTTAATCTTTGTTCTTCATAAAGTATATCCATGCCTTTCTAGAAAAATCATCAATGAAAGAAACTTAGTATACATACCTGCTTAGTGAACTGGATGAAATTGGACCGCATACATTGGAGTGTATGATTTCCAAGATTCCTTTTGCCTTGCTCTCACTACTTGGAAATGTCTTCTTTGTGTTCTTCCCTTTCGCACATCCTTTGCATACTCCTTCATGTTTTGTCTGCATTTATGGGAGACCTTCAACAGCTTTGCTTTTCCAAGTGGTAGTGCTCTGTAATGCACATGTGCAAATATTCTATGCCAAAGCTCATTTGGTTCTACCGAGTCATGAACCAAAGCTTGTTCTGGTTGGCCCTTCAATTTGTATAGTCCTCCTTCTTGTTCCCCAATCACTACTACATCATCGAAAGACTTTCCCTTTGGCCACATGAGGACTTGGCCATCTACAAATGCAGCCCTCATTCCTTTTGCATCTAATGCAGATATGGAGAGGAGGTTCTTCTTTAGTCCAGATATAGACAATACATATTTCATCTTGATAGACTTTCCAGAGTCTAGCTTATATGAGGATTCACCACTACCTTTTATTGGATATTGGTAGTCATCTCCGAGTTTCACCTTGTGAGGTGATTCATGTTCAGATAGTTTCACAAAGGATTCCTTGAATCCTGTCATATGTTTGGAAGCACCACTGTCTATAAGCCAATCATTGCTGCCATGTGTGATAGTTCCCGTGAGAGTGGAGATCATAACATATTCTTCATCACTTGAAGAATCATCACTGACTTGTCTGTTTCTCTTTGTGGAAGGTTCATCATCCTTTGCAGCATGAGCATGATGTCTTCTCTTGTTTCCCTTATTCTTGTGAGAGATACTTTTGTTTCTAAGACAATCTTTAGCAAAGTGTCCTCTTTAATCACATGTATAGCAAATGAACTTAGACTTATCTCTAGGATTTCTAAAGTTATTCTTTTGATGAGAGTACTTACTTCTGTGGTGGCTAGATCTGGTTTTCTTGGATCGTACTGTGAGAGCTTGATCTTCACTTCCCATATTTTCTTCTCGAGCTGCTATCTGAGCTTCTTCTTGAGAGCATTCTTCCCATAGTCTGTTGAACTTGACTAACTTCTTTCTGGCACAGATCCCTTGAATGAAAGAGTCCCATGTCCTAGGGAGACCATTCAAGGTGGTCATTACAATCTCTGCATTCTCCACTTCTTCATTTACTGCTTCAAGTTGTTCTTTGATATGGGAGACCCTTGTAAAGTAAGATTGGATGGTCTCCGCATTCTGGATCTTCACATTCTTCAACTGGTTCCTCAAGGTCATCTTCCGGTTTATGTTCTTTCCTTCAAACAATTTGGTTAGGGCATCAAACATAGATTTAGGTGTCTTTAAGGAGGACACCTGTGGTGTGAGGTGATCCTTGATTGAATTAGTAATAATCCTCTTATCCATAACCAACTTCTTCTTGTGTAAGGACTTAGTCTCATCTCCCTTTGGAACTTGAATCTCCTCATTGATGTAGGAGTCCAACTCATTCTCTTCTAGGACCAGAGAGATCCTTTACTTCTAGGCTCAGAAGTTATCAAATCCATCAAGATTTTCATCAAGCTTGGTGTGATGAGACATATTAACTAAGAAACTCAAATGGAAATACAAAATATTTAGATCTTACCAGGTCAATATGTCGGATCTAGATTTGGAGTTGAATTTTTGCAGTGTTGGTTCAGGAGCAAATTAGGGTTTGGATTTTCTGGAGTTCTGTCCAACCAAATGCTTTGATCCTGATCTCTAAACTTTGATTTTGAGGAGGAGATCAATCCAGGCCTGGGATCACTAAAAAATTCCACTTCTGTGGAAAGCCCTAATTTTCGGTAGTAGTGTCGGGTCCAAAACTAAAAAACCTCAGAATTAGATTCTGCTTCGACAAAAAGATGGGCCCTAGGGAAGAGAGTTAATACAACCTTCTTTTGCTGAAAATCTATGGAAAGAGATTGAAAAAATAGGAAGCCCTAGTTCTCGCAACTGCACAGTGTCTTCTTCTCAGTTAGCTCTGATACCATGTTAGAATTTTATCATTAAGCTACCATTATATTAGGATCTTTTAACTAAGAGAATAACAAGAACAACAATCAAACACAAGAGACAATGAACACAATGTTTTTCCTCGGGGAAACCATAAATGGAGAAAACCTCGCAACTTCCTCAGAGATAGAATCAGTACCAAATAGAAAAGCCCAAAACAATAAGATGATATCCTGACAATAATAACCTCTTTCTTCGTAGCCCTAGTGTCTTCTTCTTCCTTAGCTATGCGCTACAACTGAGTGTGAGTGAGTTTGTGATAAATAGAGAGGCTAGCTCTCTATTTATACTAATTCCTGACTTGAAAAAACCCTACTAGGGTCGACTTCACTAGGTGAGTCTAACAACCCTAGTGCCCCGAAACTATGGGGACTTTAACCCTTGAACAATAGGAGGGTTGCCCACAATGACTTGACATGACTTGTTTACATTATAGAACCTCCCGATAGGAACATTGGGGCATGAAATGACTCAAATACATTATAGACACTTCCCAGAATAAACATCAGGGTACAAGACATAAGATATATAAGTGAATACATTCAGAAGTTACAAATACATCAACAGTTTTGATGTGATCGATGGCATTATATACTTTGTTTTGTGGTTCTCCATGTTTCCTTAGGTGATCTCTTATTACTAATGATTTTACTTGAATGCTATTGTAATTTACATTGTTAAATTAAAAATGTTCATCAAACGTAAAATGTTCATTATTAATGTTGTTTTTATTCATTGACCCAAACTACTCAAACTGTATTTTTTTAGCTTCGTTTTGTTATTTTTCATAAACAAGTAAATGTTTATTTGATTGGTCCTAATAGGAAATTATTGCAACAGGAAAATATTTGTAGTATGTTGAAAGATGTTTTGAAAGGTAAAGCAAAAGTAGATAGTGTCAATCTCCACAAATACAGGTAAGTTGTACCAAGAAAATATAAGTATCAACAACATATTCCTAATTCTCATACCTATTTTGCTTATGTTAATTTGATTTGTATTCCATACAAGGGCACTTTACCTCTTTTTAGCCTCTTAGTGAGTTTGTAGTGAAATTTTTTCTTATTCTTGTTGAAGATGTTGGGAGAAAAAACTTCATATGCCATAGAACTCAGTGATGTAACTCTTATGCAAAAGGTGAGTGAATATCAATTTCATGAAAAATGTTTCATTGTAGTAAACACTTATTTCTAGATGGCTGTTTCTAGGTAACATGCTTTGAAAAAGGTATTGATGATTGAGTTTTATGCCACAATATCCATAACATTGCCTTTGGTCAACATATTATCTATAGAAGAAGAATATTCTCTTTCCCAACTTTAAATGAAACTCTTAATATTTTTATTGGTATCTGCAAGTTTTGAGCTAGATAAGACACTTTAGTTGGTCGATGTCTATGGTTCTTATGAAAATAGATTCAAACTACAGTAACCCAAACGATAACTGTCTAATTCAGAAAATCCTAAGAAAGACAATTAACAGTAATAATTAGAGCTGAGCATGACTGTAAAATTGGTCTAACATACTTGCATAAAAAAGAGAAATAGACTACTTGAAAAAGTCAACTTTCACACCACACTATTGCATCAAGCCAAAGGAAATTACAATCATTAACTACTTTTGCAATGTGTTGTAAATAATCCTACTGTAATTCCGCACCAAATTAAAACAAATCAAAATTAGAGCATCTACTTAACTCAACAATCTTTGTGAGAAGTCGGTAACTAACACACATTAGAACACGAAGATATGCATATCAATTGTTGCTCCTTGTATTAGGAAAGTAAAACTACAGTTACAGTAATATCTGTTACAAATTCTTACAATCAAATGCTAACAGCCAATGAGAGAACCCTTGATTCAGACTGCTTCTCCATACTTATACATAGGTGACATAATTAAGATCCACTAATATCGGGAATCCATGAATATCTACAATATTCAAGCTTCCATGTTACAATAGAAACAGTTACAACCATAAATATAATTGAATGAAGCTGTTCGCATCCAGGATTGTGCTGTTACTTCGAGTGATGAATGGTTCAAACAGACTCAACTGATTGGAAGGGGAAATACCATGACTATATTAGCAATACCCAATTTTGACTGACCGGGTGTAAAGATACTCATTTTGCTACATCAACGCATGGAACCAACTCCAGGAAGTAACAAATGGAACCAAACATTCCTTTCTTCTTCAGGATCAACGGGATGCTACACCTGTAATCCTTCAAGGATTTGAACTATCTTTATTGAATCGACATAAGTTAGCACAAATCAAAAGATAAAGTTCATAATCATAGTGAATATTAGGCATTATTATAATGAAGCAATAATAGATTATACCTGTTAAGATTCATTCTTAACCTGGAAAGATATCTGCCTGGGGTATGGAAAAGTAAGATGAAACGGGGGAAAAGGCATTGATAGGTATAGGAAAAAGGGCTATTTTGGGACCCATTTAGTCTAAATCTGATTCTATTTCAAAACTCTTTCGGTGGATATGGGTAAGATTGAAAGAAGGTTCTGATTGCTCTTCTGGATTCCTGAACCCGTTGCATGTAATTAAATCATCCCAACAATTTTTATATGCCTTCTTAGTTAGCTGGTACATGCTCTGGTATTTTCTTGCTGGCCACCATAAAATAAGAAACTTAAATCTCAGTCCTAGCAAACTAGTTCCACAAGTTTTAATACATGCAACATAGATGGGCAACTGGGACATGGCATATTTGAAGTTTTCAAAATAGTATGGATCTCTTTCTCTAAAAAAGAAGAAGAAGCATCCCATCTACCCTGGATGCCTTCTCTTGCAAAGAGCTCTTGCTGAGAGATCAACTTGAAACAAGAAGAGAAAACTTCTTGTTGTAAGACTTCCATCTGACTAGCCTTTTGAGGATATTGTAGGAGATTGTAATTGTTTCATATGCCCGATTCTTAATGATGTAGGAGATTGGGGCTCACTTTGAACCCAAAGGGTGGAAGTCTCATAATTATTCTGTATGGTCTAAATGGCGCTCCACCAATGCATATGATTGGTAACAAATGAAGTAAATTCTCTTAGGTGAATATCTCCCAAATAAAGAACTGTATTGGAGTGGATGTCCATAGGGCATGCTCTTTCATGCAAAAATAATTCACATAGAAGTTTTTGATCCGAAAAATCTCTCTTAATGAAGGTGTCCAAGAATTTAGGGGTTGAAAATAGATGATAGGGTATCCCTTCTTTTAGTGCTTTGATTTTAAATAGGACCATTTGTTCATATAAGAACACTAGATAAGATCGGTATGGAGCTATGCAACTCAAAAATTATTGAATTAGGCTGTACATCTCCTTACCCAGCTATTATTTTTCTTCTTTTAGGAACTTAATATTTCTCATTTCCTGTAGCTCCTTTTGCAAATTGTCCCATTGGGATAGTTCTTCAGCCCATTTATCCTTAATCCCTTAGATAATCCTCCTATGTCCAGACAAGGAGATAATTCCTTTATCCATTAGGATTGTACAATATTTCCATTTACTAATCTCAAGTTACAATAGATAGAGCTTCTTTTCCAATTCTTGCTCCTTATTTCCTCTTTTATCCTCTCCTTTTCCCTTGTCCAAAAAAATTTCTACTTCAACCCTTGTTCTGGGCGCTTCTGTTTGTGTTGTCGATTCAGTAAAAAAATTTGGGAATGCTAGTTCTTGTGTAGGAGCATCTCTTTTCTATGTTTTAGCCCCAAAAAATTCAGTTTGAGTTGCATCTTCATCAAACAATTTTGAGGATGCTAGTTCTTGTGTAGCAGCATCCCTTTTCTGTGTTTCAATCCCATCAACTTCAGCTTGAGTTACAGATTCAACAAACAATTTTGAGGTTGCTGGTTCTTGTGTAGCAACATCCCTTTTCTGTGTTTCATCCCCAACAAATTCAGTTTGAGTTGCATCTTCAACAAAAAATTTTGAGGATTCCGGTTCATGTGTAACAACATCCAATTTCTGTGATTCACTCAAAGTACACACTGTTTGAGTTGCTAATTCAATGTCAGATCCTTGGAGTGTTGGTTCTTGTGTAACAACCTCCTATTCTACAATTATTTCAATGCTTTTAGGCTGCAGAGATATCTCTTGAATGATTTATGAATCCCCTGACTGCTGAGACTGATCCTGCATTAATTCATTAATGTCCCCAAAGATCTAAGATTGATATGGAATCAGTTCAATGTACTTTGATTGTTGGGACTATATTTCCTCTTGTTCTTGCAATTCATGGTCAAGAATTATGCTTAGCCTTGGATTCCTTTCTTCCATTGATTCTGCTGGAGGTATTTCTTCTCTCCCCTTTCTTGCTTGTGCTAATTTCCACACTGTTAGATCCACCATTGTAACTCTATACCCTACAAGTTTGAATAGATATCCACATTTAGGACATAGTAGTTCATCATGTTCGCCATCCTGCAAAATAGAAGGTGGATTCTCCAACTGGTACATAGCTTCAGCCAATGTGTTCAAGCTCTGCACCGTCTACTTTTTGCAAACTTCTTTCAACCTATGCAATTCATCTCAGAGCATTTGTACTTCTTCCATTAACAGTTCATTCTCAAAAATTAAATTCTCAATTTGAGGTTCACTTGCAGCAGGTTCTTCTGTAACAATGGATGCTCATGGTTTTAGAATAGGAATTTCAAAATTTTCCCCTATTACATGTACTACTTCTACTGCAGTAGAATCCATAGTCCTTCTCCTCTTTGCAGGGCTAGAAGTCTAGCCCTTAACACTTGGTATTTTCCTTCTTCTACGTGACAGAGGAAATTCCACATTTTCAGAAGCAGGGATGGAAAATTCACTAACTTTCCCAGTTTCAAAAATAAATTCCTCCTCCTGAATTATGGTTCCCCTGATTTCAAGGGAGGATTCAACATTCATGACTTCTACCTAGCCTCCTTATATTGCCTTTGTATAATGTCCTACCTCTGCCATTGCAGCTTCAATAGTTACAAATTCTATTGTTGTAATGTCCCCGGTTTCGACCCCATTTGCATGATGTATATAATGTAATTAATCGTGGTGAGGAGCTAA
>LPNX010825602.1:336860-361084 GCA_001517045.1 Pseudotsuga menziesii | reverse complement strand
CTGTCAGCTCCATACCCACATCCACACTCCACCCACGTCTGCCCATTCTTCTCCCTCACGCACTCTTCCCTGGTCAGTTCTCACTCTCACCACGATTTTGGTCTGTCTTCTCCTCACGCAGAGGCTCTTCGCAGTTTTGGGGTCTCACGCAGATGTTCTTCCTCTCTACGAGTTGCTGAGCACCCACGAATGGCAAATTCGCGTCCTCTCTATTTGCTGGGCATTCTCACGCAGAGAATTCTTTTCCCATTTTTGGGCTCACGCACAGACTGGTTGGGGCATTCTTTCCATGTGAGAGTCATGCTCACTGTTTTGTTTGGGGGTGTTGTTTCCCCACATTTTGTTGGCCGTGGTTTTAACCCACATATTGGGTTGCTGTTGATTTCACCCACGTTTTGTGGGATGGGGTGCTCAAATTCGTTTTGGGTCACCGTTGATTTCCAATTCGTGGGCTGAGTTTCTGTGTTTTGGGACTATGCATAGTTGCCATTGTTTTTACTTTGAAATTGGGCTGTTGCTGTTGTTTCCCTGGTTTGGGATGTTGTGGTTGAGCTGTTTTGGCCACGTTAGGGCCAAAACCAACTCCGTGTTGTCCATTGGACTTGATCTGTGCTCATCCATTGTTTGGGGCTGTCCCTGGTTATTTTGCCTTCTTCACAAGGCTGTGAAGGGTTGATCTTCAGACTATGCTGGCTTGGCCGTTTGATGAAGGCCTGTCAAACCCAGCCGTGTTTGGTGGTGGATTGTATTCCCTTGGCTATGTGTAAGCCTGCATTGTCCCCTTAGTCCTTGAGGAATCATGCCCAGCTCGGGGGTGGCAGCGCTGCTGAGAGACTGATGAGCACGCTGGCCTATGGTTGGGTGGAATGTTGCAGCGACGTAGCTGGTTGCGGGTGAATTATTCATCAAAAGATAAGTCTGCTATCTATACTTCATCTCTGCAAATATTATATTGATGTTAAATGAATTATAATGAACATGGAGATTGCCGGAATGTGTGTGTTTGCTTCCGCTGTATGATTAAAGATAAATGCATCTGTGTATGCTTAATTCCAGCATTGTTTTCATTTGCTTTATGTTTGGGGCCATTTCGCCCGGCTGTGTTGATGTGTTCGTCACGTCCTCTTCGCCGGTTGAGGGACGGGGACGTGACAATTGTTCTCCAGTTTCAGCTTCTATTGCTGCAGCTTCTCTCACACCTTCCTCTTGAACATTCTCCAATTGGTCTGCCGACATCCCATCCCCTCCCAGTTGAACTTGAGGAGCTCGAATCATCACTTTCTTCCCCAATACCTTATATTTCCAATATAGGTTCCCGGTCTACCCTTTTCCTATGAAAAAATTGTTCCCATGTTATATTCTGATGTGCAAGGGCCCTCAAAACTAACAATTTGATTAATCCATGATTTCTTAGGGAAGCTATGGGATGCCGAGATGCTTTTACATATTGAGCCATTCTTTGTAGGGATCTTAGGATATAAAATGACATATTGAGTAATCTACCATGGCGTAAATGGGACAGTAGGATAAATTCATAGATATAAATGATTCAGTACCTTCCTTCACAAGTTATATATTTCTTTAGAAAGATAACAACTTGATCCCAGGGTCTTGGTAGTGACTCCAATTCTTTTCTCCTTTCTCTTGGTTGAACAATTTCTCCTGCTACAAGAAATTTGTGTATTGTAGTCGAATTAGGCGCCTTCCAACCAAACCATCACGTCCCAATATGTGGTAATCCTTTCACTTCCTCCACAATTTCTTCCGTAACATCTATCCGCAATCCTCTAACTATTAAGTGAGTATCGGTTAAGTTTAGAGAAAATTGCAGTGCCGTATCCTCATGGAAGCCGTTTAATCTCTGGAAGTACTCTGTCCACCCGACTTCCTGAAAAATGGTAAATACTTCCCCATTTTTAGTGTAGTGACGTTATGTTTTCAGGTTCGTGTCTCGCTGGGATACCCATATTGCTTCCTTTCTGTAAGTTCTTTCAGTAAATGCAAGAATTACTAGTCTCAGACGTTGGAGTTACAACATGCAGTTACAAGCAATGGATAACCAAAGTTCAATTGGGTATTTTTAGAAAGATGCACAGTTATTTTTGGAAATTGGTATGGTTATGGGCTAAAATATGTTGGATGGATTTCGCACAAGTTGGGTAGAATGATGGTCATATCACGAATACAGGCAATACATTTTTGACTTGTTTCCCTTGTATAGAACTAATCAAGGTCTGCTAACTAGGACTAACGCCATGGTTAGATATTTGCTGCTGTGTCAAATAATGCCTAATTAGAACCCATACCTTTCAATATAATGTTGACCCATCATCCTTCCATGGTAGCGTTATTTCATGGTCGCATCATTCATGAGGATATAAATACGCACATGCTTCCATGAATTGGTCGTCGTCAGTCGGGTGGATAAAGTACATACATGTTGGCACAAAAGTACATGATGATTAGATGAGCATCTAATGTTCCTCGTGGAGATTGGAGCAGGCTAATAGAAACTAGCAGATGTATAACAATCTTGTCGCTGAAGAATTACCGGAGTCACCACTACGAATTGGAAATATATGGCGTAGTTGTAGCCATGAAATAAGAAAAGTTGGTAGAATTTTAGTGGAGTTGCAGCTGTGAAAATAGGAAAAGTCGGTAGAATTTAGCGAAGTTGCAGTTGCGAAATAGGAAAAATTGGCAGAATTTTAGCGTAGTTGTAGTTGCGAAATAGGAAAAGTTGGCAGAATTTTAGTGGAGCTGCAGTTGCGAAAATAGGAAAAGTCGGCAAAATTTAGAGGAGTTGTAGCTGCGAAATAGGAAAAATTGGAAGAATTTTAGCAGAGTTGCAGTTACGAAATAGGAAAAGTTGGTAGAATTTTAGCAGAGTTGCAGCTATGAAAATAGGAAAAGTCAGCAGAATTTAGCTGAGTTGCAGCTGCGAAATAGGAAAAATTGGGAGAATTTAACAGAGTTGCAGCTGCGAAATAGAAAAAGTTGGTATAATTTTGATCAAAGTTGCAATTGTGAATCCAAATATAAAGGGATATTTAATTTTTTTTTATAGTGTTGTCGGTTTTCCAATCTCTATGAAGTGAAATTTGTGGTTGGATTTCCATTAAAACCGACAAAGTGTTTATACTACCGACGGTAAAGTAGAGGAAAATTCGTCGGATATCCGACCTAAATGAAGTGAAATTTGTGGTCGGATTTACATTAAATTCGACAACGTTGCTACACTACTGACGAAGGGGAGGATTCAGATATCCGACCTATATAAAGGAAACATAGTAAAAAATCCGACACCTATGCACTGAAAATTGCGGTCGGATTTCCAACGTCTACAAAGAAAACATATTCGGATTTCTGAAAACTATGCACTAGAAGTTGTGGTCTAATTGTCTATAGCTATGAAGAAAACGTAGTCAAATTTCCGACATCTATGCACTGAAATGTGTAGTCGGAGTTTCAATGTCTATGAAGCAAACTTAGTCGGATTCCCGATGAGTGCTTTCATTGTCAGGAAAACTTCCAAAATTTAACCGATGTTTAAAAAGAAAGAGGATTGTCGAAGTACTGACAACAATATGTCTAAAATTAGACATCTAAGCTGTCAGATTTTGAGTTAAAAAATGATAGTGCCAACAAAGTGTGAATGCATTCAAATTGAGAAAGATATGCAAGAAAATACTCAAAATTAGCATGGGCCAAGGAAATAACAGACCCATTTCATTAGAAATAAATTATAAACCATGTTAACCTTTATTTTAAGGATTGCATATCCTCCTGCAAGATCCCATAGGGCACAGATTACGATCCAACATGCTAGAGTGTGGGTTATCAATTTGAGACAGCTTCCTATGAAACAGAGCCAAATCGTTTGCATCATTCCCCTTGTGTTATCTTGTAGAACCATGGGTGCTTGTACTATTGGTTTGTTTCCTTTCATTGGAAGCCACTTGTAGAGCACATTTTATCCAAACATGACATGGTTGTGATTTCGTATGAAGTTGAAGGCGTGACATCAAGCAATCCAATTTGCTGTAAACATTATAGTAATTGTTACGGTGCCAACACCTTGGCACTATAGCATCCTGTTATAAATATTGCAATTATAATCCAAACAAGAACAAAATATATTCCACCTATACTATTGTTAACCTTTGTTGGACACCTTCTGTGGACCCAGTTCTATCATAGATCCAACAACATGGTGCCATTGTTGGGATTTTAAAAATGTATAGTAACGAAAATGCAATGGACACCAGCGAAGGCTAAGATTCATGATTGTATGGAGTTTAAAATTATTGAGTTTGGGTGCCAAGAAAGTGTATATGTAGGTAAAAATGATGCAATATTTTAAAGATAATCAATTTTTTTGAGTGTTTGTATGAGATATTTTAGGTAGAATTCCCAATAAACTTACATGAATGTCTAGAAATACCCATGAAGAAGAATGAATGTTGGATTCCTTGGCCAAGATTTGAGTGGATCGATCAGAACTTGTTAAAGATCCAATGGTATGACTATAAGTTGATCCGAGCCATGGGATTTTCATTCAAAGGTGTTGTGGAAGGCTATTATTTGGAATTTGTAGTGGAATTTCATTAGTACTTAACGAAGGTTCTTAAATGTTTAAAGGAAGGGTTGTGCGAAAGACAAATTGAAGAAATAACAATGTGGATAAATATGTTTATGGTGGAATGGGACATGCTACCAATCCCCGCAAATATGGAAGTGTATGCCATGCGTAGTGGAGTTGAATGGTAGGAGGACATAATGATAGATTTTATGTTATAAGATGAGTGAAGGATCAATTATGGTAAAGGCAATGGATCTTGAAAGAGAACAATAGAAGCGATAACAAAAGCATGCAGAGAACAAAGAATTGATGGAGAGAATAAATGGAAAATAAACATGTTAGGGAATAATATAAATAACATATGGTCTCAACATGCATATAGAATGTGGAAAAATTAAAAGGATGAGAGAAGAATGAGAAGGAGCTTTATCTACTCCTGAAAGATCATAACAAGAGAGTGTGGTGATGTGGAGAATACAAGAGTTCACAAAGCTAAAAATAACTTTAGAAGAGTGTAGATGATAGATGCATAATGATCTAGGGGACATGGGCACTGGGGATGTTAGCACAAATGCATCAGTCAAGTATACTAACCTAGAAGTCACCATAGAAGCCATGGAAGAGTAGAATCTAGAAGATGACTTTTCATTTGTGTCATTTTGGTATCCTAAACCTATATAAAGCCATGCCAATAAAGAAAGAAATTGAAATGATAGTGATGCCAGCCCATCCTACGTCTTATCCCCTACACCCTTTTATTTTTATAAAAATATAGTGTCCATTTCTATGAAAAGCAAAATTTTGTGTTTAATTAGCATTCATAGTACATGTTATACCAAATTTTTTAATAGTGTAAGTGTGAATGCTAAAGGGAATTAGAATTTATCGTAAGTATTTTATAGTTATATGAGTGTACTTGTAGGAGCAATTCTAGTAATTCAATATCTAAGACCCCAAGTATTTGTGTTGGTTCAAAATCATAGGGTAGGAATGAAGAAAACACAACCAAATGACTCTCCTCCATGGCTTCCTTTATTTCAGGGTATATGTGACGAAGATAAAAAAACATCAATGGTTCCTTTACAATATCATCTAGAATGCATAGAGAACCATGAATGCATCCCATGGTGGAGTTCCAAATGAAAAAGTGGGAAATAGGACTGTAGTGGTATATCAAATGCAATAAAATTTCTCCCACTCTACACATAGTGACTTTGGTTCAATTGTGAGTAGACTTCGTGAAGGTTGGAGGTGTTGCACTTCTAAGGACAAGGAGTTTCAAAAGCTAAAGTCAGAAGGTTAGAGCATCATGGAATTGAAGGAGACTAAGCAATTGGTTGGAGAGACTATTTGGAAGTATGACTAGTGGTTCCAAGATTTGATGAGTCGATTGAGTTGCACCATCCAAGAGGCACATCATAATGAATGGTTTATTGGTGGGTTGTTACCTCACCCACAACATTATTTCAATAACAGTTGTTGACCTAGTAGGAGGATTTATAATTTGCAACGTGTTTGGATTCCATTAGAAAATTGACTAAATATTTGATTCCAATATTGGATCTAGGTTGGCATAGTTTCATTAGAAACTAAAAAATCTATCCAAGCAGATTCTAGAGATGATGAAGGGAAAGAAAAATGCAAGGGATATGGTGTGGTACATGCTATGCAAGACAAAAGGACATCTATAGAATGATTTCCCCATGTTATTGAGATATATTTTATTTTTGTCATGAACCCTTATGGGTAAGGAAGATGATGGGATCTACTAGATATGATGAAATCTAGGTATTGATCCCCACCACTTCTTGCTACTGCAAAATATAGTATAAATGCAACAATTTCACATTATAACATACATAGGGTAACACTCACCATACAAAGGATTATCACTCTTTGTCCATAATCTCTAAGAACTTCGAGAAGAACCTATTCACATTAAGTTTACTTGGGGCTGGGAATAGAGGCCAAACTTAGAACCAAGATAACCGAGTGTTGTAGAATAATGTGAACCATCCTCCACCTTGGTGTTACAACTATAATGGGGTTACATGGGGTACATTGCATTGGGCATAATATAGAGGATTCTTCAATGCTGATTGAGAAATAGAAAGCACAAACATAGAATGCATCACAATGCAAGCATACTGAATTCTAAGCCAAGGATCCTTGGTGGAGATCTAATAGGTCATGAATATATAAGCATTAATATCATCACCAAGGGTTGTGCCAAGACAAGAGAATATTTGGGAGCTGTTGAACACCTAACCAACTAGGCGGGAAACCATGTATCATGTATCATGAAGACAACAAAAAGTGTACCTAGCAAAATTAATCAAGCTCTAGAGGACTCAACAAGGCATTTCACCCCCTTTCTCTTCTTCTTCTTCTCTATGAAATTGTCGAACCCCTGCGGGGGATTTTGTAAGGATATGTTAGCATGATGGTAATTTTTTTGTAAAAATTAGTTGTCTAGGAATTTATCATTAGGGAATTCCTTTCATCGAGTGTTTTTTTCCTGGATAACTAAAGTTGCTCTTTAACAACTTTAATTATTTGAGTTTTTCACTCAAAATTCCTCCAAAGTGGTGAAATGCATTCTAATGATTGATCCCATGGGGTGATTAAGGTCTAGGAGTGTTGTATATTACCATACTAGACATTATCTAGAGTCTTGTGGAATTTTATTAAGTTTCCCCTAGTATTTTTTTTTTTTTTGTAATTAAAAAATTTCCCTCAGTATAAAATGTTTTATTACAAAAGAGGGATAAGTGGCTCCTAATGCCCATAAATATGGGTATGGGTACTCAAAATAATTGGAATGAGACCCTTTACACCCTTGGACCAAGTTTGGAGTCATAATATTGGACCATTTTGAGTCTAGACCACTATTTTCCCAAGTCATCCAAAAAATCAAGAAAAATTGCTTATAATTAAAAATGNCACAATGTAAAGTTTCATAAGTTTTGAAGTTGCCTCCCTAGTGGGGGCGCCCTCTCTAAAGCATGGGGATTGAAAGGAAAATATATAAGTCAAGAGAGGTGTACCACCTTCATGGTCCCCCCAATTTTGAGCTAGAAACAAGGTTTAGTGTTGGCTAGTTTAGTTTGCTTTTGAATACAAATCTTTCTTTTTTGGTAAAGTAATAAACCTTTCCCTGATTTTTCCCCATATTCCCTCCCCTTGTCGGTTTGTTTGATCCTGGGTCAAAATAAAGTGAAAAAATTTGAGTTAGTTAGTTTAATAGGCACTTTAAAAACTTATTGTGAAATTGAGAAAACAAGGACTTGTTGCGTAGCTATAGGGGTAGAGGCGGTAGGGAGCCTTGTGGCACTTTGTGTCCTCCTTTTGAGCACCTTGCTTGTCTTTGGGACTGATTTGTGGAGCTAGAAGGGAACCTTGTGTTCTATTGTTGAGCACCCAACAATTTCTATCAATCAAAGGATAAGGGTTAGAGCTAGTCATACTAGATGGATTTTACTTTCTTTGTCTCAAACACTAAATCCCGTAAGACAAAGTGACACCTAAAATAAATTAAAATTTACAGGACCACTTGCAAAT
This sequence comes from Pseudotsuga menziesii, assembly GCA_001517045.1. Classification (NCBI taxonomy): domain Eukaryota; kingdom Viridiplantae; phylum Streptophyta; class Pinopsida; order Pinales; family Pinaceae; genus Pseudotsuga; species Pseudotsuga menziesii. The sequence continues at coordinate 352,941 of LPNX010825602.1, read as the reverse complement.
TTTTTTGGTCACTTGTCGTCTTTCCACATTTACGTTTCACAGAATCTTATTCAAGTTCTTGAATTTCCAAGCAAGTTATTTAAAGTTTCAAGTTTACTTTATCACTAGTCAAGTTATATTTTCAAGCATGCTATTTTCATTCTGGGATGCTTTAAATATGGAAAGTAAAATTATTGCAATTCTTTTGTGTATCTTGTGCAAATTAATTTTTTTAAACCAGCATTGGTTTATTGTAACTTTTAAGCCCAATAGATAAGGAACTTGTATAGTTATTAAATTGATTATTTAATTCTTCTAGAATTATTTGGTTAGTGCATTTTCAGTTTGTCTGTCATCAAAAAATTGGTTGCATTTTACATGATTGCTTGTCATCAATGTTAGGATCAAATAATCCTCCCTTGTCCATATATAGTATATTTGATCATCTTGCCTAAATTAGGAGTCATTTGAGTGAGTTTTGTGCCACTGGTGCCATTGGTTCCATCGGTGCCATTTGGTTCCACCGATGCCAATCCCTACATTCTAGGAGCCACTCTGAGTGCCACCAGTAACCTCCATTAGTTGGTTGTGGTAGGTAGGAAGTTATGCTTAGTCAACCTCCAGTTGTAATCAGTTAGATCACTCTTGGTTAGTCTAGCACTATTTTTGCATGGCTTCATGGGGAAGTGGCACCTTTTTCTACCTACCACATCAGTTTAACTGATTGTAGACCGATTTAGACATCATGAGTTAGACTAGTGGATCCCATGAAATGATTTAGACACACTGATTTAGCCAATTAGTCAGGTTTACTTGTTAGATTCGAATCTTATCCACCAAAATGAGCTTTGAAGGAACATATTGGAGAATGAGCTCATTGCTTTACAACCCAAGAGTTTCGAATCTATTAAACAATTATTCACAAAATACAAGTCACTAGTACTACAATACAAACAATGTGGATTAGAGAGGAAAGATGAGCATCTTGTGCTGTCAGTACTGAGCAATATTGGCTCTGAGTACTCAGCCTCTATCTTTACATTCCATACCGAAAGAGCTTCCATCCCTAATTGGAAGATGCCTTCTCTAGTTTCTTTTGTCGAGTCCTTAATACAAGAGCAAGATAAATTGGTTCAAATGGGAGTGATTCAAACCTCCAAGAATCAAGAACTCTTGATGGTAGACTCAAACAATTTGCAAGTAAGAGGGAATCACAAAGGGAAGGAGCCCAAAACCACTGATTCAAAGCAAAAAGAGAATGAGATATCTTTCGATGGAGCCTCTAGTTCCAAGAAAAAGAAGAAATTCAAGAAGACGAAGTGTCCATACTATATGAGAGGCCTTAATCCAGAGAGCCAGTGCATGAAGAAGACCATCGACCAGTTGACAACACTCCTTGAACATGACAATATTTCCCTTCCACAAGGTGCAGAGATGTCTGAAGCTAGAGAGCAGACTAAAAAATATGAGAGGTGCCATGCTTTGAAAGAAGGATTCACTCAGTCGAAGGCTTATTTGATAGATTATGGAGCATCCAACAACATGGTTTCCTCCAGGGAATCCATCACCACTTTGAATCTCTCAGGATGACCTAGAATTCATAGAAGATAATTCACATATCCGAGCAGCAAGTAGAGGTTTTATTAAAATCCAACATGTTGAGTTCAAGAATGTACTTTTTGTGCCCTCTCTTGCAGCAAATTTGTTATATGTTTATCTTATGATAGATACTGCCTCGCTAAAGCATGTTGTATTTGGTCCCGACTCATTGGATATCTTAGATATCTCAACTGGGAAGATTATAGAAAAGGGTGTTGCAAACCATGCCTCCAAGGAATATGATTTTTCACGATCTCTGCCATACTCAGCTCCAACACAATCTAAATAACCATTCAAAAGGGGAGGTATAAACTCTCTTTCATTTCCATTTCTAGATAATGATATGTTGTCTAATATTTTAGTTTCATAAGATGAGGAACAAAATAAACATGATATTGATATTGATATTGTACCTCAATATGATCCAGATCTAGATCCAGCTCATATTCCAAATCAGAAGCCTAAATGAGATGAAAAGTTCAATGAAGTAGGTGGGAATGATGCTGGGGATCCAGATGATAGAAGAAAAAAGAGGTCCCAATATCAAAATGAATATGTTGCACTCTCTCACATAGCTTCAATACCTATAGAGTGGTGCAACAAACTTCCGGGAAGATGCTACTTGATGATAGTGGATGATCCACAATATAGCCCACTGAGGAACAAAATGGATCATTCCATTCCTCCTCTAGAAAGAAGAGACAAAAGAAACATTCAACAGATGAGAAGAACATGGAAATTTTCACATGCACAATCCCAGGATACTAATGCATAAAAGAACCATGATTCTACATGGATGCTCCATAGAGATGCAAATTGCAACAAAATTTTACAAGTTTTTACCCAAAGAGGAAAATTTCCTCTTAAGTATAGATTGTTTTCTTGATTCACTACTTATTTTGAGGGGGAGTTTTTCCCATGAGATTTTCCCCATTTCTATTAGTTTATAAAGCAACTTTTATTTATTTTATATTGTATGGGTGACTTTTGGTCTAGTTTCCAGGGCCCAAGTTTTCCAAGTTAGGATTAAGGGGGGGTGTTAGGATTAAATAATCCTCCCTTGTCCATATATAGTCTATTTGATCATATTTCCTAACTTAGGAGTCATTTGGGTGAGTTTGGTGCCATCATGATATTGGTGCCATTGGTGCCACTGGTGCCATTAGTGCCATTTGGTGTCACCGGTTCTAATCCCTACATTCCAAGAGCCAGTTTGAGTGCCACCACTAGCCTTAATTAGTTGGTAGATTTGAATCTTATCCACATGATTCGAATTCTCCTTTTTGTAATACCATTGTATTACTGCTAGATTAATGAAGATGAATGTTGTAATTAACTGATTAATTCTTAACAGATTTGTCTCAAATTTTTCTTGTTCAATGTACATTGTTCTTTATATTCCACTGCATAATCATACTTCACAATTTCTCTCATTTTCCTATAGATCAATGTTTCACAAATTCAAAAATCAAAATCATTAAGCATTTTAAATAATAATTTAACTTCCAAATATATTCAACAAAATATTTAAAACTTAGTAATAGGGTCTACCCCCCTTGGATATTTAGGAGTTGAACCTAAAAATAGGAGTTGGGAATCGAGGTGATAGTGGGTTCTAGACTCGTAGCTTTCCCCAATGACATACTAAGTGGGTTGGAGACTTCTCCACATTTGGAGGTGTGTATTAGGTGACAAAAAAGAACCACAAATTAAAGCCTATATTTGTATGGCTCTGCAAAAGGTTCCAACATTTGATGTGGTTCAGTAGAAATTTATTTGCTCGATGTAGTGGAAGTGATGTGAGAATTTTTTCACACATGAGATACCAGTAGCACAGAAGTGGAAAGAACATCGTTTATAGTATAGTTAGACGAATAAGTAGATGCCCAAGACTACTATTATTGTCGGTTGAAGATGAAGGCCAAGGATGGATGAAAAAATTACTATGGATATTGAAATATGACCAAGATACAACTAGTCTAAAGTGGGTACTTACATAGTTGTTGGGATCACCCACAAATATAGTAGATTGAACCCTACACCATGTGGAAAGGATAATATAAAGGAAGGAATTATAATAAGATGCATTTATTGGAGATTGTGAGGTGTAGGAGTTAATGCTTTTATTTGGGATAGGATGTGAACTTATTTCCTAATATATCATAGGAGTTCATGGGATGGTTGAACTTGGGATACTCTCCAATTCAGATATGACTAACCAACCATTATTGTATTTTTCCAATCAACAAGCTTGAATGAATGGAGGTTTATCTTGATGGGGTAAAGACATGTAAATTTTGAGGTCATTGAGATACTGGATGATAAGTATCCCCGCCCTTCATTTCTAGGGATCAATTGGGTATTTGATAATGACACTATCATGAATTTAAAATAACATTAGATGTTATTAAACAAATAAGGAAACATAATCGTCTATCCTTTGTATTCAACACAAGATGAGCGATTTGTAGAATTTGTTGAAGAAGTGTTAAATTAGGGTGCGCTAGATTAGTTGTACAATATTAATTTTGGCACCAAGAGGACTACATAAATCCAACTACTGAAGGAGAATTATGTTGGCGCAACATATGATCCTATGCAATAGACTCATAAGTTTCCATTAATGGGTGGAAGAATGGAGGATTTGAGTAGTACACATGGCATTACATGGTACTTAGATATTTTCAATGGATTGGCACAAAGCTAAAGGACATGTAAAATTTTGACAACATAATTGACATGGCCAAATTTGTGGAACAAGTGGTGGAATAAATTGTGCCAAAGTGGAGGATTGTCGCATTGGAACTCACTTTGGAAGGGACCCGTATGAGATCGTGGGAATACATAAAATCACATTGCATTATTTGGAGGACATGGAAGAGGCACCGCAAATCCACTTACTTATAAATATTAGGGATATTCCAATGAATACCCGTTATGTCCCTATAAATTAGTCTTTATGGTTCAATGATATTATTGATCCACTCAAACATTTGGACCATTATGAGGTGGACTAGATGGTGCAAGCTATTCCTATTTAGTAATTGGTGAATAAACTTATGCACACCTTAGATCCATTGATGAAGAATGAGTACCTATAGGATTAAATGTAGAAACTAACAAAAAATTAGTCGAAACTATGTTAAAGTTTCTTCAACACTTTACAAATATATGAGGATGACACACCATTTTATAGAGTGATTCAATGCATTCAATGTTTCTTACAATGGACCACTTGTAATGTTTGACTATAGTTTCTATATAAAATAACCCAGGTATTCCCCACAGAAGAAGTCCTTGTAAAAGAGGTCCTCATTGAAGCAAACCTCACATATGTAGACACAATAGAGTAAATATGACATCAATAATTTCAAAAAAATTGAAGGTCCCTGCATCATCTAGGATAAATGGGATACCAATTAGCTAATGTATTACCATGAGCCACTATAGATGAAGCAAGTTCAAATTGGGATCGAGGATGATTCAAAACTAGTTGTTATAGGGGATTACTGGGACGAATATAGAGTCACAAATATTGTATCTCTACTCCATGAATATGTCAAAGTGTTTCCACATAGTTTCACAAAATTGAAAGGCATGGTTGGATAACTCAACAAGATGAAAATTTAATTGAATATAATCACCCTGTTTATCAAAAAAGAGGTTGTATCGAATGAACCTGTATTATAAGGAATAGGTGAAATAGAAAATAGATAAAATATTGGATGTTGAGTTTATATTTATAGTAAAGGAGTTAAATTGGATCAGTCTTGCTGCGATACATGGAAAGAAAATAAGTGCAATCCATGTTTTCATAGACTTTTATGGACTCAATGAGGCTTGTGTACATGAACCCTTTATAACATGCTTTAGTGATGGGATATTTGATATATTTGTAGGGAAGGAGGAATACTCATTTATAGATGGATTATGGGGCTAACACCAAATTTGAATCAAGTAATAAAAAAACCATGTCTGCTATGGAATGGGGGTCATACACCTACAAAATCATGCGCTTTAGACTAAAGAATGTGCCAAAAATATTTTACAAGGTAGTAATTGCTAAATTCCAAGAATACATTCATAAGTTTTTGGAGGTTTACTTGGATGACTAGATAGTATATAGTTTGTTAAAAGATCATGCTATGAAACTTACGTTAATGTTGGATAGATGTCAACATAGGAAGTTGTTTCTCCATATTAATAAGTACATATTTTGTACCATGTTTGGTGTTCTATAGGGTTGTATCATGTGCAAGGATGGATTGGTGGTTGACCAATACATTATAAAAAAACCCTAGGCAGGTGGTTCAAAGTAGGTACATTCAAAGGGCATACCACACTCATTTCAATGCACAGATGGGTATTTTTTCAGCATATCTAGGCGTTTTCTTAGCAGGTTCCTCTAGATCTATTTTAAGTAGATGGCCCCATGGCCCATACATGTGATTGAGATGCAGCTTTTGGTGGATTCATGGGAGGGATGAAGATAGTCATATGGGAGTTCTCATATTGAAAGTTTCTATTTTTTAAATTTTTTTCCTTTTCAGCAGTTGATGTCATATTTGGAACTCATTTGATAGTTCTCCATAATGGCACTTTCAAAATTTTAAGATCCCTAATCTTGAACATTTTCTATTTTTAGAAAATTAATCTTTCTTGAAATCTGATTGTATATTTGGATACCCGTTTACAGGATATGCATATGGTTCTGTACTAGTGGCATTTTGAAGTGACTAGGGTCTTGGTCAACGGATTTTAGTGCTTATAGAGATAATCACGTTTTTGAATACCCAATATTGAGCACAGCTTGGGAAGAAAATTTGAGAGCAATCTGAGACTGAAATTTTGGTCTTTTTTAGCCTCAGGGTTTTTGGTATTTGCTCATAGACCTAGTGTTGCATAAGCATACGGGTTGAATTTTAAGTCATCCAAGAATTTTTTTTTTGGTAAATTTTAGGAATTCCAAACCTTTTTGGAACCTTCTAGAAGGTTTTATGGTGAGAGTCAGGTCCACTTGATACTTGTGCTTTTCATGACATTTTGACCCTATAAGCCTTGGTTGCAAAAAAATGGGACCATGTCGACTAGTTTGTCTTAGTGTGGAGATTGCTTGTTGGGAAAGTGAATTAAACAAGTGTTATATGAAAAAAGTATTTTATTCATTAGAACATATCAAATGAAAGCAAGAAAATATCGGAAAGTGGTGAAGAAATGGCATGCAATAATTATAAATATTCCCAAGGCCATGACCTTCAGGGGATTGAAAAAAAGAAATATAGTTGATTAAGAGACACGATATTTGAATCCTCCACACTTATCAGAGCATGTTCCTTGTCTTAAGTTTGTCTCCTAGGATGTATGGAACCCGTGGGATATCTTGGTGACATGTATCCTAGGGAATCATGATTTGTGATAAGGGTGTCTTGACTCTTAGTGATGTATCTAAGGATAGGTCCTAAGAACTAGTATGTTTTGGGGATTTTTATCCCTCATATTTTATGAGGGTAACCCTATAGATGTCTTTGATCCATCCTATTTTTTGATTTTTATCCCTCATATTTTATACACTAGTACAAAATGAGAGATAAATGACCAAAATCTACATATAAATGAACACTTTCGATTTGGCGACCATTGGTGGAAAATTAGCGATCATTGATCACGTGACAAAAAAAGTGGTCACGTTTAAATTGGTCATTTATAGCTTATCTTTTGGTCATATATTTGGTCGTTAACTTGGTTGTATGTTTGGTAATTAATTATGACAATTAATGGCCAAATATATGACCACATGATAAGCTATAAACAACCAAACTAAATATGTCCACATTTTTGGTCCCGTGATCAATGACTACTGATTTTCCACCAATGGTCATTTATATGTGGATTTTGGTTGTATTTTGGGTCATTTATCTCTATTTTTTATTTTTGTAGTGGTCATTTATCTTTTTTAGTGGTTTTAGAATATATATATATATATATATATATATATATATATATATATACAGAGGAATTCAAACCACTATCCTCCTACCTATAAGGTAGGTGCTCTTCCATTGAGCGACCACCCTTAAATAGAATATATTCTATAATTTCACATTAGTGATCTAAGATAATTTATGTCAATGGATATTGTCCATATTAAATTAATCCTTTAAAGACTAGTCATATCCAATATGCAACTTCAAACCTAGATCATAAGTTAACCGGTTCAAAAAATTAGAATGTAATAAAACACGATAAGTTGAATATACCAGTAGTATTTTGTTCATTTTGCATATCAATAAATGGATTAATTAACTAAAATCATCCTCACAAATATGTTTCTCAAAGATAATATAGTAACTCTTTTTTGCATAAGAAGTGAACAAAAGTCTGAAGACATGAGAAAAGGATCAGATTACTATCACCAATGACTATGAGAACATCTGTGAAAATATAATTAGAGAAACGAAAAAAATGAAAGAATCTTCATTTTTCAAAATTGTAAAATTATTCGAGTTATAATGATCAAGCTAAAAGTCAATACCTTATATGTACAAGAATATTTTGAAACCAAATGGAGTAAGATTTCGAAAACCGTTGGTGATTACAATCCTAGAAAGCCACTCCTATCATGCATATTCCATCCCAATGCTTGTTTGGCTACAAACAACTAAGCAACATAAAAACCACTTGTCAACAAATAAAACATAAAGAAATGGATTCCAACAAATAAAACATATCCTCTATCTAGGTCCTCTTCCAAACAATCATCTATCCTAAGTTTTCTCATATCAACCTCGAATGTTACAAGAGCTAGCTCTAGTGGACCCTGATACATTAATAGTATTATAAATTTCATTCCATATTTTGAATCCATTCCCATTGTACATCCTTATTCCATTTATTCTCTCTATTTCTAGAGTTTGGTTTTCAGGCTTTAGCTTACTTAGATCAACAATACTTTACTTTCTGCATCTTATTTTTCATAGGATCCGCCCTTGCATTTCTACTTTGTATTGACATCATTGTGTTTGGTAGTCCCATTGACCTACTTTAGTGGTCATTTAATGGACATTGGTAAAATTATCTTATCTTATCTAACATTTGGGAAATATTTCTAGTTTCACTATTACTTAATTTGCAAATAAATTTAAACCTATCGTCATCTTTACTATCTGATAATAAGTTTTTTTTTCCTCGAAAAAAATCGTAATTTTATTTCATAAAGAACAAAATTACATTCGCAAATGTATAATAAAGGTATATGAATACCTCCTACATTGTCGATAGAAAAAGCAAAATACTGATCCGTAAGTATCACAAACAAAAAAACTTGTTCAGTTTTCTTATCCGGTAATATTTACGAACTTTATCAAAATATATCCAAACGAGTATGAACATATATCATAAAAAAATAGAGAGATCCCCAAATAGTGCTGTCAATCCTTTTGAGAAATAGTATGTAAACACAAACTATATCCAAATATACTTCATAAAAGTATGTACATATAGCATATATCAAAAAATATAGATAAACCCAAGTAGTATTGTCAATCCCCATCCATAAGTTCAAAAACCCCGTTCTTCAATAAAAGGTCTATGAAAATAGCTATAGCAGATAGCCAAGTCTTTTTTTAAGATCTTCCAACACCCAAACGAGAGTTGTGTGGATTCTTTGGAAAGATGGTCATCCACCCCATTCCGTTCCCTATACACATGTGTAAATGATATATAGTTAAATCTCTGTAATAAAAGAAATATTTCCTCAAGAATAGGAATGAGCCAGTACACATCACATCTGGTAGTGCCCCTATCCCAGTCAAGAACAATCATGGAATCACAAAAATCTTGCAAAGTGTGGCAATGTTATTATAGAGAAAATAAAAGTAGAAGTTTTAATTCCATCAATTCTGCAAAATTGTTGGAACCTCTCCCCAGGCCGGACGTTATATAGAAGTTATGCGAGATGGAAAGATGTAATACACCCCCGCCCCCACAAGAAAGTTGATGATCATGTGAGGAACTATAAAAAAAACCCAAGGTTTAGAATGATCAATCTCCTCTACCCGCACACGCCTCGTAGATATTAGAATCATCTGAGGAAAAATTTGGAAGACAGCCAATATATTTGATATAATCACCTCCAAAGGAAATCGTATCCCTTGAAAAATAATATTGTTCCTTTCCATCCAAATGCCCCAAGAAATAAAACACGGAAGAGCCAAATAGGGAAAATTATCAGACGCGGCTAACCATATCTGATAATCAGTTATACCATATTAATCTCAATATTATCATACCAAATAGGTTTATAATAGAGAAAAATTCCAAATACATAAATAATTTTCAAGTCTATGGCTAACCATACCTCAATTTATTTTCAAGACCTCAATACTCTGATTACTCTCATTTAACTTACTATTTGGACTAGTCTATCTAGTTCATTAATGGTTGTTCATAGAAAAATATATCATCATGCAAAAATTACCTTTCATCACACACTACAATAAAGTAATATATATGGCCAACCTTTAACAGATTTAACGGTAAATATATTATTTTCAACTATGGAGAATCCAAATACATCATACAACAATTAGCAAGCATAGTTGTGAAGTAGATTACTTTCTATAAAATGCAACCCATTGAAGTGTTGTCTGACCATGCGCATCACAAAAATTGACATTGACACCAACAGTCACAATTGGACCCATTTCCTAGTCATAAGCAAGTGGATATGCCATGTGCAGAGCTCCTTGTCCCTTGTTATCTAAAATGTTTGTACCCTTGTTATAATTTATTTTCCAAAGAAGCTAGGTGTACAATTTTTCCTTCAGTAACTTTTGCATCAACTATTCTCAATTATTATCAAAGGGAGAATCTTTTATTGATCTCTCCATATCTAGTCACTCTTCATCACCATATTTAGTCAAAGAGCACATCATATCTCTTATGTTACAACTTCCATCTTCATCAAGTGAAAAATATATGTGTTTTTATCAAAATTCATGTACAATGATTTTGCAAATTGTATACGGAGCAACATTTCATATACAACCTCATTATCTGTATTTGAGCCATCAACCATTTCCTGGGATGGACCCACATGATATTCAATTTCATGCACTTCTCTACAATCCAATATGTTGTTGTACGTAACATAGAAAGGTTCTCTTCTAGATGTATGATAAGAGGATTGACATCGAAGAACACTTAGGCCTAAAACCTCTACTAAAACTTTAATTTCCCCAAACATACACTTGTGGATATCCTTTATGTACCCCATGTATGTACCTGTTATTAAGACCTACAACAATCGTTATAAAAAATAATTCCATATGATTTAAAAAACAATGTCAACATTTTCTATTTTTGTTTCCTTCATTTTAAGAACTTATTTTCATTCCCACAAGCAAGATTCTCATGACTAACAAGATGGACAGTGACAATGTCATCCATCCATACAATATCCATATACTAGTAACAAGAAAAGAGGAAGACATACCTTGGTCTCAATTGCAAGTCTTGTGTTATACCCTAGACCACCTAACAACCTATGTTATGTTTCCATGAAAATCCCATAGGACATAAATACAACTTGAAAATTGAATATGATTCTACCAAGCAAAATCATTTGTTAGATATTTACTAGAAGTCTCTCCACTAACCTCCCTGTCTATCTCAACGCTTATTTGTTCTAAATATGCAGTGACAACATGTTTTGGGTTCCCCAACTTTTTTAGTTGATCAGAGATTGACACACATATCCAACATTTACATAATTTTAAATAATAGTGTCAGAGTAGTCATTTTTTTTTCTTATTTGAAACTAACAATAAATGAAATTCCATTAAGCAATACGGGAGATGGAAAAAGTTTATATTCAAGCCCAATTTCTCTAGAAAAAATCCAAGAGGATAACTAACACTATGATCTAGTATGCATGACATATTATCAAAGAACATACACGATGCTAATAAATCTGGTGACCTATATAAAAAAAACATAGATCTTATCAAGAAAATGGGTGAATAAATTTTCATGGAACTTGATAACCAGATGTATGAATGAAATGATTCCTATCACAAATGTATTAAGTTGAAGTTTACCCAACAAAAACAAGCTCAAAAATTTTGCAGTTCCTAGGATCAATTGGTCCATCAATGTCCTATAATCCATTAAAAAAGAGTAACATAACATGAACAATTTCCAAAAAAAGAGGATGAAAAAATAAAATCCATTGTTTCAAAGTCAAAAATCTTGTTCAAGGCTTTAACAACTTACCATGATAGTCACATATAGGACCTGGTCATATCATGAATCTTCCTGAATTTTCCTAAGCTTCTTTGCCTTAGCATAATGTTAATGTAACCCAAAACAATAGTTTTCATCTTCAAAGGGATTATAACAAATAATATTTTTCGCATTTTTACCTTCTCTCAATACAATCATAATTTAAAAAAAACCATAAACCACAACTCAAATGATAAAAGAGCATGGCACCCATTTGGGACTTCTGCAGGATTTCATTATCTTTTATCTAGTATATAATACACTGCAATAGTAGTTGCTAATAATGACACCAAAGTGCTATAAGTGGTAACCAAATCATATAGGATTATTAGATATGGAATCAACTAGATATAAAAGGAAGAACCCTAATTTGCAAAAATGAAATTTACAACATTATTTTTTGTTTGTTGACCTTAGGAAGGAAGTTCCAAAGGGGAATGTGGAAAAAATTCCCAAGATAGGGATATTCCTGTAGTAAAATAGATTGGAATATCACATAGATAATGCAATCCTAATACAACCCACAAGGCATGACACTGAAACCACCAACAATGTTAGGAAGTTCTAGAAACAATATGCATCTAATAGTCCCATATATTTATATTAGTAACCCACAAAGCATAGAAAAATGATAAAGTCACACAAATAATATTGTCCAATACAATAATAGAAAATGAAGTTTCGAAATTCAATGTTGATAAAACCAAGCTCTTAAAACTAATACAAATCAAGTCAGATGTTTCAAAATACCAGAAACAAGAAATTTAACATTATGTCCTTGTAAGAATTTTTTTTGTATTTTAATCAAACATGTGTTCTTAGAGACTTATAAATACAAAATGCTCCACTCGAAATCTAAAGAGATATAACTCTAAAAAATGGTTTCTTAATTATGAACATGATTGATCAACAAATAAACAGTAGAATACTTGTAATGGACTAGTAAAGAACACTTAATAATAAGAAGAAGCTAGTGAATCATTGTCAAAGAATAGCAGTGTTGCTTAAAGCCTTGCATGGGCCTAGTTTCATAAATAAAGGATATCGCTCTTCTTTACCATGGATTCCCAAAAAGAGTCTCGGTATTATAACTACCTTATAAGAAGGGACTATTTTATATGGCCACCTTGGGCTTATGACTGTATTTTCTTGCCCTTTGACTCTACCCCTATTGTGGAGTTCACCTTAGAAAATCACCTTGGATTCTAAATAAATTTGGGAGTGATATGACATATATGTTATTTGATGGTGATGCACATGGATTCATATTCTACAACCATAGTTTCTCATAATAAATAAAATGGCACCACCAACCCAAAATAGTATGTCCCATGCACTACGCAGGAGTGTCACTCTTGGAAGTTAATGACATTTTCTCTATCACTTTGGGTTTCAGAAATATAAGCAGGGCATTTTATATTTATTTGTTTATCGTGCTTACAATATCTTATTCTCAAGCCTCAATTGGTTAAATTGAAAATGTTGCAGAACTCGGACTTGACAATGATTCAATGAGCATTCAGAATGGTTGACTCAAGAAAATGTCTAGAAAAAATGCTAAACAACAAAATATGAATAGAATTTTATTTTTCCAACTAAATTAAATTATAAACTTAAAATAACATCAAATAATCACATTTCCACACTCTCCTCTATATATGTGCTTCGTGTTAGAATTTGGTGGCAATTTTTATCGGTCGTACTATTTTTTTTGAATTTTTGGATTTCTATTTCCCCATCAAAAAATATTTTGTTGAAATTTATAACCTTCAATATAATACTCTTTTTTGAGTGATCCTAGTGATTTCATTAAAAATATAATCTTCAAAACTAAAAAATATTACATATTTAGATGATGACATACAATCAAGGTAAAGTAAAGTAATTTATTAAAAATAACATTAGTTAGAAAATCAATACAATTATATTTTGAGAGCTATAAAAAAATTAGCTAAACTGCACTTAAAAGAAAAATATGGTTCCTCACATGTCGAGGATCTAGAAAAAAATAGATATTATTAAATTGTGTAAAACAAATCCTTGCGGGAATTCATAAAATGTTAAAAGGGAAGCAACTTCTCTAAATCTATAGTGGAGGAAGTCTCAAAAAGTAAAATAAGGGTGCTCCCAGGTGGATCAATCTTCCTACAAATAGGTTAAAAACCCCCTCCAAATTGGCTACTCCATCAGATATGTAATAAATCGTCCAAATATTATCTATGAACCTTGCTTTAGCATCAAAGAATACATGCTCAACTCCCATAAATATGTTCTTTCTTGACCTTGCCATGCTTATGGTCTGTTGCAATAGATTTAGAGACCCTTTCCCAATTACCATCCCTTTGCCTTCCCTTGTGTCTACCGGTTGATCTTGTAGTGCCAGGGTATCTTACTTTACTTGTAATCATTTAGTGAAGTGGCCTATATATAAGGCTCCCCTATGACGTTAAGCTTCTTGTATGAAATACATACGATATCTATTTATATTCCAACCCCTATCATGATTTATTTGAGCACACCACCCATCCTATTTATCTATATATATACTAGTGTAATGATCCCTGAAGTAGTAAGTATAATAAGGGAAAGGCTAGCTTCTTGTCTAGACACCATGGCAAGTAAATATCAACAATAGAGTAAAGCAAGTCTAGCTAGTCTAAAAGACTTAGTGACATTGACTGACCATTGTTCTCTCATTGAATCACTATAATGAGGGGTTAAGTGTTATTTCTTTTACTGCAAGCAATCAAAGGATTCCAGGATGACATTGTGCATATTCAGAGGGGAAATCAACCTTGCCTATCTCTTATTTTAAAGTCCTTTCTTCATCATGTTAATTATTTCCCGTTATTAAAGCATGCATGTTAGCAGTAGTCTCACAAAAAATAGTTCAAAAGAACAATTTTCTAGAAAAGATAGTGGTAAAAGGAGAAAGAAGGTTGCATATGTTAGCACAAAAAAATGTATATCTAACAGAACAATGCTTACCCTAGATAAATTGACATATTTCCCATCTTTTTTTGTTCTCAGCTATGCATATGGATATCTTGACAAAAACCCTGTAACTTCCCTCTTCCCCCACCAACTGTTCCACAACATAAGCATCAAAACAACCCAAAAGAGAACCACCACTACAACAAGCAAAATAACAGTCTGAACAACTACTAGAATGAACCCCCCAACTATGAAACCCACAAAAAAGTGGAATGATATTCCAAAGGATTACTTTGGGGAAGTTTCTGTTGAATGAATACACTTGATCATGGTTGATATTGGTGACATAATATCTATTTTCCATATATACATTGTGAGCTTACCGGATGCAGATGAATCTAAAGGACTGAATACTTTTCTAGGTGCTCTAGAGGAATTGAGAGGACCAAAATAAATTGGACCAAAAGTAAATTAGCTCAGTTGCGGGGTATGAAGGGGGAAGGGGCCCATAGTTTTGTTGGGCAGCAGTGGTAACCACTCAAGAAAGAGGACTAAAAGTCTTCTTAACATAGTAGTACTGAGTTGGAATTTTTTCTTGCTGAACTTGTGCCTGGTACAAAACCTAGAACTACAAATGATATAGGTCCTGATATTGAAAAGTTTGAGCATGTTGCTGGGTTTGATGGAAGAGGCCTTGAATGTGATGAAACTCCCCCAAATGATGCAGTCCTCATGGGGGAATTCCCAACAAAACAGGTCCATATTTCTTTGACTTCAAATTCTCCACAGGAATATCAAACATTTTTCCAAGCTCCCCAAACTTCTTAATGTCACCTCTAGCGTAAGACATGGTTGTGGTTCTCATGGTAGGTTTTATTTCCTTGTATTTCTCAGGTCGACCTACCTAGTTAACTGTTGCGGCAGAGTTCCAAGATGGTCAAAAATAAATCATAAACACTTGGTGTTACCACCATTATTTTTGTAGAAGGCATGATTGGAGAGCCTCCTAAAATCCTGTTGCACACCGGATCATTCGATCCACTCTACTATAGTAAATTAAGTAAACCTTAATAATGACGACTTCAACATAATAAAGAACAAAAAGCTTGAGGGCATGGGAGAAAGTAACATGGTGGCATCTAGGATTTTGAACACATCATCTTCCTTTTTGCCACTTGTAGTGCTCTCCACATTAGAGAAAGTATGTCCAGTTCTAGTGGATAGAGACTGAGGTGGGAACATGAGGAGCAAGGTTAGGGAGGAACACCAATAGTTCCGAGTTTCATAT
>LPNX010825602.1:279615-335647 GCA_001517045.1 Pseudotsuga menziesii | reverse complement strand
ATATATATATATATATATACATACATACATACATACATACATACATACATACATACATACATACATACATATATATATATGTGTGTGTGTGTGTGTGTGTGTGTGTGTGTGTATACACGCACACATACATATACATATACATATATGTATGCATACACACACACACACACACATACATACATACATACATACATACATATATATGTATATGTATATGTATATGTATATGTATGTGTATACACATACACATACATATACACACACACACACACACATATATACATATTTGTGAAATGGTAAATAGGTTTCATAAATCATGGTGTTTGTCTAAATTATAATGTTAAATTAAAAATATATTGTTATTATGGGGGATGATTCAACTCACTATTATGGAAAATTTATAACAATATTTACAATAAAATTAACAACATAAACTACTTTTTTCAAAGTTGATATAAACATGGAGATGCGACTGTGTTGTTGAGGAACTCTATTTGGCACATGGAATATATTGGTTCAAATTTCTCTTATAATTTGTCAAAATTATATTTGAAGAGGATAGATTAGAGTGGTTTAAAAACCCTACTGAAGGAAGTTATATAGTGTGTTTCAGGCATAGTGCCATGCTTTTAAATAGTTGAGAGATTGAGGGAAATTGGTGGTGGTCCAAAACGATTACAAATTATTCTTGAAGGCCATAATATTTATGTGTCTGGACCTTTAAAACAAAGTAATCATATGGGATGTTGATCTGATCATATATCCAAAATATGAATCTTTGATAAAGAACATTCTTCTAGGCACCTAATTTATGCAATTAATTGAGCTATCCATATGGTAGCAATGAAAATGATTGTTTGGAGTCATCTTGTGAGTTTGCTTGGAGGGCTTTTCAACATTTCTTTTAGTATGTAGTGCACATAGGTGTGGTCAATGTCTCCTTTGGTAGCTTACTTTGACTCTTGGATGAATTCTTTCCATTTGGCATACGACTTGGATGTTAGCTAGGTAATAGATAAGTAACAAATTTTGCACCCAAGGGAATAAATTTACAAAAGCTTAAATAGGCCTTCTAAACCATGTAAGGTATTGTCTATATTAAAGCTTCAATAGGTAAAGTTCTTATAGTAAGACTGTCAAATATCTATCCCAATTAGGTAAAAAGAGGGTATAGAGGACATAGAGTTTTATTTTACACCATTAAAAAATTAGTTATTCAATGTCAACAAGAGGACATATTAGAATCATGGTAACTCGTTTTTTAAATAGTCGAATGTTACAAAAATGAATCATTTTTTTTTCAAAATGGCGGATATTAGCGATTTTTTGATGAAGAGAGACATGAGGAGAACTTTATAACTTTCCAAACTCAGGCACAAGGAGAATGATGATGAATGGATGCATATGGAGAATTAATGGAGGTTATGAAATTGACAATTTTTAGCTAACATAATGACGCAAAATATATGAACTTGTCGAAACTTTAACAAACTGCCAAGAGGTTCAAATGACAATGGTTTTGTTCAAACAAAATATGAATGTGACCAGTATGACAAGCCAAACATAATGAAACCAAATTTACAACATGCCAATGTCGAGAGGGAAAGACAATAAATATCCGACACTTGATTCAATTACCACACTATGATATGCACATGATGAAACTTGGTGGATATATCAAAGGGATAATATTAAAGAAACAATGGTGAAATACGATATGGACATGATAAGCACATATAACTGGATGTGAAAATACATATGAAATTATCTTGTAGGAAAGCTTAGCATGTTGACCTATGGCATCATGTTTCGACACTAGCTCATGTTTTTGAATCCATCTACAATGTTACGATTTACTAAATTTTAACATTACAGATAGATTTAGAGACCCCTTCTCTGAATCCATCTACAGTGTTAAAATTTAGTAAATTGTAAAAATTCATTGTCAAAATTGTAATTTTCCATTGTCTGAGAGACACAACTAAAAATGAAGAAATAAATGATCAATTGTTATGTGGTCATTTTTAATTTAGGTTTGTGGTACTTGCGATATCTTAGCTTGGGATGGTTTTTATTAATGCATGTGCCATAGATGTATTGGAAATTAATTATGATACCTTGGGAATGATGTAAAGCTTATAAAAAAATTGCTTATTCTCCAAGAACATAAGACTTATACATATAAGGTCGTTAATGTAAGAGATGCAAATATGCTTCAATATATTGCATTGAAGATGAGCTATGACACATGATGTAACACCCCAGTTTTGACCCCGTTTGCATGATGTATATAATGTAATTAATCGTGGTGAGGAGCTAAAGGCAAAAGCCCCACCATCGATTTGGTTGTGTATGTTTCGGCAATAGGGGTAGTTGCCAATGGTATATCGTGCTATTTGGCACATTATAGTTGGCATCATGTAAATACGCACATCAAATAAAATAAACCACAACCAGCTACAGCAGTGCAACATTGAAATGAAAAGGGCATGATTCCAAAGGATAAGGGGTGGGGGATGTCAAATCTTGGTCTATGGGGGGAAAAACCCATGTGTTGCCACCTTGTTTTGATTTTCCATCTTCCTTGTCTCATTCAACCTCTTAAATGTCTTGTTGTGGATGGTTGAGGTAGTTATTGCTGAGTGGTGGTGGTTGTGGCAGGACTGTCAGTCCTTTCCCACGTGCCCACTCCACCAACGGATTCTTCCTCTTCACGTCGCATGGGGACAGAGGAAGCATTCACTCTCCACTCCCTCCACTACTAGGAATTATCGCCGTGTCTATTCATCCTCCTCACGCAGAGCCGTTGTCTATTCATCTTCCTCATGCAGAGGGGAAGTCTGTTCATCCGCGCGCATAGGGGATCTGTTCATGCTCACAAAGGGACACGCAGGCAGAGGTCAATTCGTTTTCTCCTCACCGACTGATTTGTGGGCTCTGCGCTGTTGTGACTCACGCAGCAAGATGGGAGCTGTTTGGTCACTGTCACCCACGATTATCCTGTGGAGAGCCATTTCTTTTATGCTCAAGGACCGCGTGTAAGTTTTCTTACTGATTTGTGGCCATGCATATGTTTTCCTTTGTGTTTTGCGGTTTGGTACAAGTTTCTCTCACGCATAGACTGTTTGGGGTCATTTTCCCATGTTTTGAGCCGTGCTCACTGATTATGTTGTGGGACTATTGTCTTCCCCGCATTTTTGTTGGCTGTGGTGTCCAATTGCATTTTGGGCCACTGTGTATTCGTAGTGAGCCATTTTCTGCTGTGGTCTGTGTTTGAGTTCCCATGGCTATGCTGGGGGTTCTGTTTCTTATCCACTGTGGGCTGTGGATTGTTGCCATCATTTGCATTGTGAGGTTGGGTTGCTGAAGTACCCTGGTTTTTGGTGTTGTTGCTATTGGGTTGTTTTGGCCATGCAAGGGCCAAGAACAACTCTGAGTTTCCTTGTGGGCTTGAGTTGTGTTTCATCTTTTGTTTGGGACTGTTCCCAGTTGTCTTTTCCTTCATCACAGAGTCGTGAGTGGGTTGTTTGCTGCGGTATGCAGTGGGTGGTCTTCGGACTGCTGAGAGTGGGATTGGCTGGGTATGCATGAGAAGACTGGTGTTGAGGCCACCAGCTTAGCATTAGCCTATCCTAGCTCCTTGACAACATGGTGAACCTTGTGGAGTGGGTTTGGCTATGTGTTGGAAAACCTTGGCTATGTGTAAGCCTGCATTGACCCTTATTCCTTGAGGAATCATGCCCAGCTCAGGGGTGGTAGTGTTGCTGAGAGATTGATGAGCACGCTGGCCTATGGTTGGGTGGAACGTTGCAGCGACGTAGCTGGTTGCGGGACAGGTTCTTCTTCAAAATATAAGTAATCCTGCTTGTTTCATCTCTACAATTATATCTACTGTATTATGTGAAATGATGAACATGTTGAATGCTGGAAATGTATATGTTTGCTTTCGCTGAATTTTTTGAGGAATTATGCATCTGTGTATGCTTGTATGTTTGGCATTCCTATTATGTATCATGTTAAGTTTTTAATTTCAGCATTGTTGCTTGTCCATGTTCATGGGGCTGTTTGCCCATATGCATTGGTGTTTGGTGTTCGTCGCGTCCTCTTCATTGGTCTGAGGGTCGGGGACGTGATAGAGATGGTATCAGAGCTCATGTTGCAGCAGGGGCCTGAATGGACCACCAAGGTGCAGTGACAGAAGCAGAATTGCCTTCTGCCCAACAGAGATCAAAATTTGATGACAACAAAACTTCCAAAAATTCTTCTAAGTGTTGAACAGTCGGAACACTTAGCGGGAAGGACTTCCGATGTAGCAGAAGAGTTAGTGGAACAGACTTCTGACGTAGCGGAAGAATTAGGTGAAAGTGCATCCGACGGAGAGCAGTTTGAAAGAAAATCACGAAAAATTGTCTAAGTGTCCGTCGAAAGAAAATAGCTATTCGAGCGTCCGCTGTTGTGGATGGCTAAGTGACTACGCGTCCGATGGGTAAGTCATCCGGCCATCGACGCCGCAAGAAAGTTAAGTTTAAAATTTTTCTAAGTATAGAAATTATCGGCCATCGGAAGCGGAAAGTTGTTCGTGCGCCCACCGTTGCGGAAGCCAAAAGCACTAGACTTCCGACGTAAAAATACTGTCGACGTCGATCGGGTCATGCCATAGTAGATTGGGCCGCCGATCGGGAGAAGATCCAGGATTGTGTTCCGCCATTGCGGCTGCGGAAGGAACTAAGTCGCCGACAGAAAGAAGAAAGTTGAGCCGATCAAGCGACGAAGAGGGAAAATTTTGAAAATTTTCTAAGTGTTCAGTGTCCGTCGGCAGAAAATAGGTGTTGGGTTCGCCGACACCGTGGAAGAATTTAGCGGTTGTCTGTCCGCTGTTGCGGCTGCCGTAAGGACTAAAATGCCGATGCGGCAGTGGATCCGGTTTTTGACAGTAGGAAAATTCAATAGGAAAATTCAAAATTTTTCTAAGTGTTGTGATCATCGGAAGACGTTAGCTGTTTGAGTAGCCGATACGTCGGCTCAGTTAGTGGTTTGGACTTCCGATGCCATTGGTGGAAGAAGTAGAAATTTTGAAAAATGAGAAAATTCGTCTAAGTATGGAAACCGTCGGAAAAAGTTAGCCATTTGGGTAGCCGATGCGTCAGCAAGAATCGAAAGAAAATAGAAGATGAAGTTGCTAATGCAACGGAAGAAAAGAAGAGAAGTTTCGGTGGAAAATAGTTGAAGTCGGAGCCGCAGTTTCGGCAGATATCTTCCAAAGATCATCGAAACGTCGGAAGAGGATAGTTGTTTGAGCATCCGATGTGGCGACGGAAAGAAGGAGACAAATTGAAAATTCTTCCAAGTATAGAAATCGTCAGAAAACTTTAGAGGATCGGTCCGTCGATACACCGGAAGCCAAAGGAAGATCGGCCCGACACGTCGAAAAAATTTAGTTGATTGGACCGCCGATGAAGTCGGATGAAAGATGAAGATCGGACTGCCGGAGTGTCGGAAGCTTAGAGAACTAGCCGTTCGACAGGTTAGAAGATCCAATTTTTGATGAACAGCAGAGAAGCTAGTGGTTTGGGGATCTGAAACAGTGAAAGATGTTAGCTGTTTGGGGATCCGAAACGGCAAAAGAAAACCCAAGATGAGAGCTGATTCTCCACAAGGAAATTTTGAGTTTTTCAAGTGGGATTTTCCAGTAGATCTTGACTATTTTCAGTGGGATTTTCAGGGCTGAAGTTGGCACTCAGACCAAAATACAGTTGTGTATAAAAATGAAAATATTTGGCGAAAATATTCATTTTTAGAAGTGGTGTAGTTTTCACACCCGAGGTCAGAATGAAGCATGCGGATAGGTGTTGGAAAGCTTATCCAGTAGGGAACAAGGGTAAGTCACCAGAATGTGATCATGGAGCAGAAAAGTGCTAATGACGGCCGCTGCTATCGAATGGACAAATCTGGAAAATTGCATGCCTAGAGGTAGCAAGACTATGAAGGCTAACCAGCTGCTGTGTGGAAGAGGAATTCCATGCAAAGATGAGGGATTTGAAAGGGAAATTTCCTTAAAACCCTATCTTGCTGATTATAACTACATTTCCTAAGTTTTATTCCTGAAATGTATGAGGATATGTTTTGTATGAACCACTAATGATAATCATTGCTTTGATGTTGGCATTAGTGGAAAATCCAATGATGACATGGACCCGGATGAGTATGTTGCTGATGCTGATGAATGTGACTAGGAACCCTTTGGAGGAAGGGATAAGGCAACAAGTCCATAACAAAAGTTGGTGAGCAAATTCTGTAATCTCCTGCAAGGACCAACCAAATTGGTCATGTCAAGGGTGTAAGTAGGACCCATGAAGGTAAGAGTTTGATTATGACAAATTCCAAGGAGTGGTAAAGGTAAGAGACCTCGTACCATGTGGATATTTGAATATAGAAAGGTGTCATGCCTATATATATATATATTGATTGATATTAGTAGCCCAAGGAAAGTAAGTACTGATGATTTTGATTATAGGCACCCTATATGAAGTAGTCATGGTTAGGCCATGCATGGTGTGTTGAATGCATAGCATTCCTGAATCAATGCAAGGTAGCATTGAGTGGTTATGCATTAAAAAGATATTTTAATCTTGTAGTTATGCATTTAATGGATGCCTATGTAGGGTGTGAGTAACTGATTGCATAAGTAAAGGTGCAAATGTTGTGATGTATTGCATGAATGCATGCGATATTATGAATAACTAATGATTGAAATGATGAATTGATGACAATTCAGGAACCATTTCAAAGGTTGTTATGAATACAGGATAGTCATGATCAATTGGCTGCCAGAAATGCTCTATCGAAGAGCAAGGTGGTACAAATGATACGCTTGTGAAGTAAGGAGTATCTAAACATTTCATTTAAATTACATGAATGACGTGACTATACCTTGCAAATGTTAGTATGATGATGATTGCATGAAGTAAATGAGTTTTGGTAATATTGATGTGACTAACAGCTGGAAGTATTTGAATTTTATAAATTCTGGAAATGCTTTAGTGATGGTTGTAGCAATGAAAAGGTTATATGCATCCGGACTTACCAAGTGTTTGGTTGATTGAAGCTCATGTTTTAGGTAGATTATTTAGAGCATGGCAATGAGAGGTAAGACCCTGACCAATGCCAAAATATACCATGTGAAAGAGCTAAACCTTATGAGAAGAGTCTCATGGTTGTGGAAATAGTTGGTATGCATAATAGGTTGTTAAATTTGAGTTGTGAATTTCGGATTTAAGAAATTGCTGACGACTACTAATCACTGTTGGCTTGTATAAGATTGTGTTAGGAGGACGCATGGTAAGTGGGTATTCATGTTATGTTAGTAAGCATAAAATTATAATGGGAATAGTAGTGCTACTTACAAGAGACCCACAAATGAGGATCACCTCATTGATAAGCAAACTAATTTCTGTAGTAGACAGAATTGCAAATTCTTATTGAATTTAATTGCTAATGTCATTGCTTGGTTATGGAACAATCAATTTGGATTGTATTATCAGATAATGATTGACTCTTTGGCTATTTGATGAATGTGTCAGGGATACACACTACAGGAAGATCATGTGTGATGGCCTGCAAAAGCCAAACTTCATGGGAAGGTTTTCCCTTAGAAATGGGTTTCGGGTGAAACGCCATTGGACATTTTGGAAACGTCTCATCTGCACTGCATGTTTGGTAGTAACATGAGTGAGATGGTATAAATTATTTCGGTAAGACATGTGTGGGTATGAAATGTAAAAAGGAGTTGGGATGGCTAACCAAGGGACTGTTAACTTAGAAAATGAGCCCCCATTCCTCCTTAACAAAGGAATACTGCATCGGCAAATGGATAAGTGTTCTGTGACCCTTGCTAAGAATATGCATGTTTAATTGTTAAATTCAATATGCAAAACATGTTTTGATTTTATTTCCATGATGACCGATTGCTTGAGTATGAATAGGGCCTACATGGCACACACCGGGAAAGAGTGCACACTTTTCCGATGTCGGATCATGAAAGGGTTTTCGATATTGATTACACCCTAGGGAGTGGATGCACTCCTGGTGTCTCAATACTTGATAGTGAATGGTATGAATATGATTACAGTGTTAGAGCAATAACGCTGATGAGTTCGCTTATATTGCTTGTGTTGACAGGCTAAATAGATGCAGTTGGGTGTTGCACCCTAAAGGTAAAAAGGTAAAAGGTAAATGGTTGTTGTGAGGGGTTGCAGAGTAAGGGTTATTGTTGATATAAGTGTATGTTGGTATAAGTGTATGTTGGGATGTTATATGCATGAGGATCCATAGTAGATCCTAGACCTAGAAATGGTCATGGTAAAGTTCCAAGCCCAGTCGACATGATTGTGTACTGACTGGACATTAAATATTTGATGTTGTGGGGCAGCCGACGTGCTGACCTAACATCCAAGTCCATAGGTGATCCCAAGGCTTGCAAAGCGAAGCAGGATCCTGTGGACGAATGAGGAAATGCACAATACAGATAAGTATTGGATTATTTTGCTTTTGAATATACATGTGTATATGATTTGGTTATGATGTTTTAAGCTCTTGTTCTAGAGATAAAACCGACGAGAATAAACTAAACATGTGAATCCATTCAATGTTTGGATATAGGTATCGCTGGAAGCGAGGACTATGCGAGCATCCTAGGGGTGCATGTGGACATGTGACTGTCCTAGAAAGCTCAGAATGAGCGGCAATGAAAAAGGTGCTAGTGAGACCGTGAGGTTCCTAGCAGTTGAGACAAACCATGTGGAGAGACTCCATGGTTTAGAGGTCTAGAATAGACCAAAGACACTAAGTGTCATGACCAAGAAGGATTGGTCCAGCATTCACGGTGAAGTGAAAGAGGTTGAGAGCATGAAAAGCCACCGCAGTGGTGTGTGTTCCAGGATGGAACAAAACAAAGAGAGGAAAAAAAGAAAACTCTTGCTGATCTCTCTTGCCTTTTGATTATATATACATATATATTTATGCATTGTGAAAACAAAAGATTGTTGAATGCATGTATGACTGAAAATGGAATGTGTGTTTTTGCTGAAGGTAAATTGTGAGTGCTGGAATAGTTAATTCCCTACCCAAGAATGGACATGAATGAGCTCGTGTGCCTGTTGGGAAGGCATGGAAAATATGAAAGTCTCCTTGATGAGGCTTGGACTGTCATGCCAATTGGGTAATTAACTGACTGATTTTAATGTCTATATTATGCTTGTTCTGATAAAATTTCAATGGTGCATTTCACAGGTGAGAAAAGTGAAACTTGGTGGTGCACATTGATCATGGCAGCAGATCAAAAGTTGATGGACTTGGCTTGAAGTCTCCTTCAAATGATTTCCAAGACCCAAGAAAATCTTGGGGAGATGCTCAAGATACAGAAAAGGCAGAATGAAACGAACCAGCAGATTTTGCAAGACTCTATTGGTTTGCAAAGGGAGGTGAAAATCCTTCTGGGAATAATCGACAAAGGAAAGGAAGGTGGATCAATGATGGCACATTCGTCGAAGCGACCCGATAAGAAATAGTCCAGGCATGAAGAATCAAAGGAAATTGAGCGGGTCAAGATGAAGCAGCCAGTGAAATGCTGGGAATGCGGAGGACATCATTTAAGCCGAGACTGCCCAATGAGGGAACATGATGAGGGCAATAGCTGCAAAGTTCCTAGACTTCGGGATAAGCTGGAAGCTGAGAACCAGCAGGACAAGTCTGTGGAAGCCGAGGGGATTGGTCTTGAACACTCAAAGTAAATGATTGAACGTGGGACAGATCTGCAAAATTTTGAAATTTGATGTGCAATTGTATATGGATTCCTATGCATTGGAACACCGAGGACGATGTTATTCCAAGGGGGAGGGGAATGTAACACCCCGGTTTTGACCCCGTTTGTATGATGTATATAATGTAATTAATCGTGGTGAGGAGCTAAAGGCAAAAGCCCCACCATTGATTTGGTTGTGTATGTTTCGGCAATAGGGGTAGTTGCCGATGGTATATCGTGCTATTTGGCACATTATAGTTGGCATCATGTAAATACGCACATCAAATAAAATAAATCACAACCAGCTACGGCAGTGCAACGTTGAAATGAAAAGGGCATGATTCCAAAGGATAAGGGGTGGGGGATGTCAAACCTTGGTCTATGGGGGGGAAAACCCATGTGTTGCCACCTTGTTTTGATTTGCCATCTTCCTTGTCTCATTCAACCTCTTAAATGTCTTGTTGTGGATGGTTGAGGTAGTTATTGCTGAGTGGTGGTGGTTGTGGCAGGACTGTCAGTCCTTGCCCACGTGCCCACTCCACCAGCGGATTCTTCCTCTTCACGTCGCATGGGGGCAGAAGAAGCATTCACTCTCCACTCCCTCCACTGCTAGGCATTCTCGCCGTGTCTGTTCATCCTCCTCATGCAGAGCTGTTGTCTGTTCATCTTCCTCATGCATAGGTGCAGAGGGGAGCTGTTCACGCTCACAAAGGGACGCGCAGGCGGAGGTCAGTTCGTTTTCTCCTCACCGGCTGATTTGTGGGCTCTACGCTGTTGTGACTCACGCAGCAAGATGGGAGCTGTTTGGTCACTGTCACCCACAATTTTCCTATGGAGAGCCATTTATTTTATGCTCAGGGACCGCGTGTAAGTTTTCTTATTGATTTGTGGCCGTGCATATGTTTTCCTCTGTGTTTTGCGGTTTGGTGCAAGTTGCTCTCACGCACAGACTATTTGGGGTCGTTTTCCCATGTTTTGAGATGTGCTCACTGATTATGTTGTGGGACTGTTGTCTTCCTCGTGTTTTTGTTGGCTGTGGTGTCCAATTGCGTTTTGGGCCACTGTGTATTCGTAGTGAGCTGTTTTCTGCTGTGGTCTGCGTTTGAGTTCCCATGGCTATGCTGGGGGTTCTGTTTCTTATCCACTGTGGGCTGTGGATTGTTGCCATTGTTTTCATTGTGAGGTTGGGTTGTTGAAGTACCTTGGTTTTGGGTGTTGTTGCTGTTGGGTTGTTTTGGCCACGCAAGGGCCAAGAACAACTCTGAGTTGCCTTGTGGGCTTGAGTTGTGTTTCATCTTTTGTTTGGGACTGTTCCCAGTTGTCTTTGCCTTCATCGCAGAGCCGTGAGTGGGTTGTTTGCTGTGGTATGCAGTGGGTGGTCTTCGGACTGCTGAGAGTGGGATTAGGGGCTAGGTATGCATGAGAAGACCGGTGTTGAGGCCACCATCTTAGCATTAGCCTATCCTAGCTCCTTGAGAACCTGGTGAACCCTGTGGAGTGGGTTTGGCTGTGTGTTGGAAAACCTTGGCTATGTGTAAGCCTGCATTGACCCTTATTCCTTGAGGAATCATGCCCAGCTCGGGGGTGGTAGTGTTGCTGAGAGATTGATGAGCACGCTGGCCTATGGTTGGGTGGAACGTTGCAGCGACGTAGCTGGTTGCAGGACAGGTTCTTCTTCAAAAGATAAGTAATCCTTCTTGTTTCATCTCTACAATTATATCTACTGTATTATGTGAAATGATGAACATGTTGAATGCTGGAAATGTATATGTTTGCTTCCGCTAAATGTTTTGAGGAATTATGCATCTGTGTATGCTTGTATGTTTGGAATTCCTGTTATGTATCATGTTAAGTTTTTAATTTCAGCATTGTTGCTTGTCCATGTTCATGGGGCTGTTTTCCCATATGCATTGGTGTTTGGTGTTCGTCGCGTCCTCTTCACTGGTTTGAGGGTCGGGGACATGACACATGAGGGGGTCTACAATTTACTAAATTCTAACACCGCAGATAGATTCAGAGACCCCCTAGAAAGGGGTCTATGAATCCATCTAAAGGGGTATCTGAATCCATATGTAGTGTTAGAATTACTAGGGGTCTCTGAATCCATTTGCAGTGTTAGAATTAATAAGGGGTGTATGAATCCATTTGTAGTGTTAGAATTACTAGAGGGTCTCTGAATTGATTTGTAGTGTTAGAATCTAGTAAATTGCATAATTTCATTGTCGAAGTGACACAAATAACAATGACCAAACAAATGAATAGTTCATATTCTATATGTTATTGTTATGTGGTCATTTTTAGTTTAGTTACTTGTTATCAGTCATATATTTTATATCGTGACCCAATTGGTCATTTATTTGATCATTTTTAGTTGGCTCACTCAAGTTTGGTCAATCATACCTTGAGAAAACTATGGTGACCAAATTTTTTGGTCGCATGGTCATTTATCTCTCATTTTCTACTAGTGATAGCAACAATTTCTAAGAGGTTACACCAACAGTTTTTGGGTGCCACTTTAAGCTCTGAAATTCATCCTAAGTCATGGGGGATGGATTCATGAGGTTTAACCAATAACCATGAATTTTATCCATGCTTTAAACTAAGGGAATTTTGCTGGTTATGACGCTTGAGATATTTTCATTTTAAGACAACTATATGGATTTTTTTTTCCAGTGTTTTAGTGTGGGTATGAGATAAGACAATGGTCTGGGGGTTCCCTTGAGGCAAATAGAAAATTTATGAACAACTAGAACAACACCCTATAGTAGTGCTTATAACATCATACAATACTCATGTTGTGTCCCTATTCTAGTGGATGAAATGGTATTTCTTCTACATAGATTTGATAACAACCTTGCGAATATTATGGCAGATCACACTATCGATAAAGTAACTCTCATCGTCATAGGGAAAGTAATATTGAAGATCATATATTCTCACACAGTTCAAAATTAATGTCATAAATGACACAAATATACTTGCATTCATTCATTCATTGCAATGTACTCAACTAACGATCCTAACTCTTTTCAAACCCACTCTGTGTAAAAAATTACAAATCTATAACACAGGGGCAAACAAATAAGGACCGACTCTTGATGGTAGATCAAATTTCATTATTGATGTATGGATGGAAAATGGAATTTAATTATAAATTCAAGGAAGTGGGAAAAAATACCTGGAAAGTAATAGAGGAAGTCAACTCAAATCCACCAAGTGACACCGAACATGTAATATCCCCGACCCTCTGACCGGCGAAGAGGACGCTACCATGGAGTTAACCATCCGGGCTACCAGCCCCATGAACATGTGAATTCATAAAATATTGCTGAAATAAAATGCTTGAACTAAAACATGCGTAAATAGTTATTTATCATACACAGCGGAAGTGACATACATTCATACAAGCATTCAACATGTTCATCATGATCATTAGCAGTAAATAGGATTGCCGAAGTTAAATAGAGAAGATTACTTATCTTTATAAAGAAATCGTTCCGCAACCAGCTATGTCGCTGCAACGTTCCACCCAACCATAGGCTAGCACGCTCCTAGATATTTCAGCAATGCTGCCACCCCCGAGCCGGGCATGACTCCACAAGGATTAAGGAACTAATAGGCTTACCCATAGCAAGGAATAACAACACAAAAAGGGTACATAGTTCAGCCAAGCCAACACTGTTGGTTTTATCAGGCGAACAACGGATCAGCCAAGCCCACAGAGTCGGGTTTATCAGGCTGTCCAAGAGCTGGGAAAGGCTAATGCTAAGCTAGTGAGCTCACTGAAGAGCTGCAGACACCAACACCAGAGCCAACTTGGATTCTAAGACACCCACACACACCCAACACAAGGAAGTCATCCCCTTCTCTGCAACGCAGTCCCTCAGACCTTGATCTTCCCTCCAGTGCTCTTTAGGGGTTATGGAGAAGAAATCCAGCTCAAAAGCTCTGTTCGTGTGGTTCTCAACCCACCAGGTTTTTCAAGCATCTCAAGCCATCATTCACCAACCCAAAACTAGTCCAGGGACAATTATGATGAACCCACAGCGATCCAACCTTCAATACTATCGCTGGGCAACTTGTACAGATAGGAAAACGATCAAATTCATGGCCACATACACAGTTCAACGCGGATTCACAGGAAGAATCACCCCCGATCCCATCAATTCGTGGAAAGGCAATTCCCAGAATTCCCACTGCGATTCCCCAATGGTGAACAAAACAGTGCACAGTCTAATGCGTGCAGACAAAAGTGGGTTCTCTGTGTGGATGAAGAAAATGAATTGCAGACCAGCAATCAATGTGAGGGAGAGAAGACCCGCACCCAACCCAACGGTTGGTAAAACGTTTTATTCTCCGTCTTGCATGAGGAAGACGGACGACCAAGAACCGAGGGAGTGGGAAAAAATGGTTCCTACGTCATGGAGAGGAGAGCAAGCGTGGCATGGCAACGGTCTTCTTGCCAGCCAATCGCTACCTTAGCCAGCAAACGGAAAAAATAACCAAGGGAGGTGGCGACTTTCCTCGTGACTCAATGTTCCACATTCACGTCCCCCTTTCCTTACCCTATGGAATCATGCCCCTTCTCAATTTAGTTGCTGCGAACATAGCTGGTTAAGTGGTTTTAATTAAAAATCATGTTTACATGATGCCGTAAATAAATATATGCCGCATGTCCCGACACACCATCGGTGACCATTGCTAATCAGAAACACAACATAACCAAATATTATGGTGGGGCCTTGGCCTTGAGCTCCGCACCAAGATTATTTACAACATAAGTATCTTATTTATTTTAATGCAAGCGGGGATTAAAACTGGGGCATTACATTCCCCTCCCCCTTAAATAGCACTGTCCTCAGTGCTTACAAAATTTGAGCAAAATGCTACACTGGTACCGCCTCAGTGTTCCACAGGATTGAACAAAAATGGATGTGCCATTCGCATGGCATCCTCCATCTCCCACATAGCCTCTTCAGGTCCGTAATGCTCCCACTGCACCTTTACCTACCCTATGGATCGGTTCTGGAGCATTGCGACCTTCCTGTCGAGGATGCGCATTGGCTCGATTTGGAATTCTCCCTCGGGTTCCACCTGAATCACATCCCAATTTATCACATGGTTAGGATCATGTACATATTTCTTAATCAAAGAGACATGAAAGACATTATGAGCTCTAGTATTAGCAGGCAATGCAAGTCTATATGCAACAGGCCCTATTCTCTCAAGCACTTCAAATGGCCCACAATATCTAGGGGACAACTTGGCACAACTTCCAAGCTTCAAGGAACTTTTCTTTTCCCTCACTCTGAGGTAAACATGATCCCCAACACTGAACTCCCTGTTCACCCTATGCTTATCTGCATAGATTTTATGTCGGTCCTGTGCTGCTTTCAGATTTCGCCTAATCTTTACAACTTCTTGCTCCATTTCCTTGAGCAATTCTGGTCCAAGCACAACTCTGTTTACCGGGTTGTCCCAAGTCACCGGTGTCCTGCACCGTCTTTCATACAAATCTTCATACGGACTCATCCCCAAGGATGCTTGCTGTCCATTGTTGTAAGCAAACTCTACCAAGTGTAAGTAATCTTCCCACTTGGTTGGTTTGTCCATCACATACATGCGAAGCATATCTTCAAGCACCTGATTCACTCTCTCTGTCTGCCCATCTATCTGAGGATGGTATGCAGTGCTGAAGTTTAACTTTGTACCCAAATCTGCAAACAATCCCTTCCCAAAAATTGGAAGTGAACTTGACATCCCTGTCAGAGACTATTGCCTTAGGCAATCCATGTAATTTGAATATCTCCTTCATGAAGATCTTTGCACTGTCATCCATCTTATGCATAGACTTAACTGGTATAAAATGTGCTTCCTTTGTCAACATGTCTACCACAACCATGATGGAATCATGTTGTCTCCAAGTCATCGGTAATCCTGTAATAAAATCCATGGAAATAACTTCCCATTTCCATTCTGGAACTGGAAAAGGCTGCAATAAGCCTGCTGGATGTTGATGCTCAACCTTTACCTGTTGACATTTCATACACCTGGAAATGTACTCAGCCATTTCCATTTTCATTCCTGGCCAAAAGTACTGCTTCCTAGCTGTAGCAATTGTCTTCTGATATCCTGGGTGACCAGAATACGGAGCTTGATGGATTTCATCCATAACAACTCTCCTCAAATATGCTACATCTGGAATATAAATTCTACCTTTAAAAGTGAGATGCCAATATTCTTCCAATTTATATCCCTCATACTTCTTCTCAAGACTTTGCTGCTACAATTTGTCTTTTACCTGTTCATACAATTCATCTCCAACAGCCTGATTAACAATCTGCTACCTCAAATCTGATTGGCAAATACTAAGGGATGCCACATGCATTTCCTGTACCTTCCTGCTGAGTGCATCAGCTACCTTGTTTTCCTTTCCCTTTATGTGCTTGATTTCAAAATCAAACTCACATAAAAATTTCAGCCACCTTGCTTGCCTAGCATTCAGAGTAGGCTGGTCAAATAGATACTTCAGTCCACAGTGATCTATTCTGAGCTCAAATCTTCTACCCACCAAGTAATGTCTCCTCATCTTGAGAGCATGTACTATGGCTGCAAGCTCTAGATCATGAGTGGCATAGTTATTCTCATGCTCCTTCAGCTTTCTTGACTCATAACATATCACGTGGTTGTCTTGCATAAGGACTCCTCCAAGCCCTTGTCCGCATGCATCGGTACATACTACAAAATCTTTCTCGGGATCTGCAACCTTCAATACTGGTGCACTGGTGAGAAGACTCTTCAACTGTTGGAAGCTTTCTTCACACCTCGATGTCCATTCGAACTTCATCCCCTTCTTTTGCAAAGAAGTGATGGCATGTGCAACTTTGGAGAATCCCTCAATGAATCTCCTGTAGTATCCTGCAAGTCCCATAAAAGATCTTACGTCTGTCACATTTCTTGGAGTAGGCCAATTCATAATGGTTTCAATCTTCTCAGGGTCCACAGATATACCCTCCTTTGAGATAATGTGACCCAAATACTGAATTCTATCTCTATAGAAGTCACACTTGCTTAGTTTTTCATACAACTGATGCTCCCTAAGCAATTGCAATGTCAATCTCAAATGCTCTTCGTGTTCCTCCTCATTCTTAGAATAAACAAGAATGTCATCAAGGAAAACAAGAACAAACTTGTCCAAATATTTGCTGAAGACACTATTCATAAGGCACATAAATGTAGCTGGTGCATTTGTGAGACCAAATGGTACCACTACAAACTCATAATTCCCATACCTTGTCCTGAAGGATGTCTTATGAATGTCTTCATCCTTGATTCTTACCTGATGGTAACCAGACCTCAAGTCAATCTTGGAAAATACCTTTTCTCCTCTCATCTGATCAAAGAGGTCATCAATCCTAGGCAAAGGATATTTATTCTTCACCGTAACCTTGTTCAATTT
Source organism: Pseudotsuga menziesii (assembly GCA_001517045.1). NCBI lineage: Eukaryota > Viridiplantae > Streptophyta > Pinopsida > Pinales > Pinaceae > Pseudotsuga > Pseudotsuga menziesii. The sequence continues at coordinate 318,389 of LPNX010825602.1, read as the reverse complement.
CCTGTAATCAATACACAACCTGAGTGTACAATCTTTCTTCTTTACAAACAGAACTGGTGCTCCCCAAGGAGATACACTCGGTCGGATATACTTCTTTTCCAACAACTCTTGCAGTTGCATCTTCAACTCTAGCATCTCCGGTGTACTCATTCTGTAGGGTGCCTTGGGCACTGGTGCTGATCCTGGCACAAGTTCAATAGTGAAATCAATGTCCCTCTTTGGAGGAAGCCCTGGAATCTCATAAGGAAACACATCCCTGAATTCATGTAACACCTGATAGTCCTCCAACCTAGGAGTTTCATCTCCTGATGTCTCCAAAATATGAGCTGCATACAACTGGCAACCCTTCCTATAGAACTTCTTTAACTGCATTGTTGAAACCTGTCGTACTGAAATCACCTTTGGAATTCCTTTCACAACTACTAGGTTCCCTTCTTCATTCATGCATTCGAAAGTCTTATGGTAACAGTCAAGCTTCACCCTGTGAGCTTCTAACCAATCCATCCCAATGAGAACATCATAGGAACCAAGCGGTAGAACATTCAGATCTACACAAGTGACCAAACCATCCATGACCAATGGACATTTCTCTACTACTTCACTGACCTTTCTCTTAGTCCCAGTGGCTAGCTGAATTAACCAAGACTTCCTATGCTTTACCTTCTTAAAAGCACAAATCTCCACTACTCTAGGGGTAATGTAACTGTACATAGAGCCAGGGTCAATCAAAATAGAAACAGATTGCTCAACAATCTTACCTGCTACTTCAACCATAGTTTACTGGTGATCTTCCTGGCGGTCCTCCAGCACTGCATAGATCCTGGTGATCTTCTTGAACGTTGTAAGCTGGCCTTGCACTCTCATTCTCGAGTGGGAAATTTCTATGCAAGTGAGGTCCTTCACATTTCCAACATTTGAGTGGACTTTTATTCAGATGTGGCTCTTTAGGCTTTCCACCTGTCACTCCAACTGGATCACTCGCAGCTTGGGGTGGCTGCTTCTGCTGATTCCTGAATCTAGAAGGTTTGAAACCTTTCTTTCTTTGGTCCAACTTTTCATTCTTCTTGTCCTTCCATGCCTTCTGGTAATTAGGTTTTCCTTTACTTTGCTCATAGAAATACTTAGCTTTTCTTATTGCTTCTTCAAGAGTGCTAGGTTCATAAAACTCAATTCTATCTTTCTAAGATTGAGGTAATCCACTCAGAAAACAATGGACTTTCGCTTTTTCATCTCTGATGTACCGGGCATACCTCAATAGCTCCAAAAATTTATTTGCATATTCATCCATGGTTTGCTCTCCCAATCTCAGCTCATGGAACTCCTTGATCTTGTCATCATTGTACCTGTCAGAGAGGTATTTCTGCCTAAAATACTTCTTGAACTGTTTCCACTTAAGTTTCCTTTCACTGATCCTTTTTACCTACTTGAAGTATTCCCACCAAATTGATGCCCTTCCATTCAGATTGAATATGGCAACTCGTGCCTTCATGTTTCCTGAATAATCCTGCACCTGAAAGTACTTCTTTATCCCAAGAAGCCAAGCCTCAGCTTCTTATCCCGTCTTTATCTTGCCATCAAATGTAGGAGGTTTAGCTTTCCTAAACTCATCTCGAGAATGATCCCTAAGGTGCCTCCTTCTTTTCCTTTTATGAGGAGAAGAGCTTGTATCTCCACTGGATTCTTCGGAGTTAGATGATCCACTGGAAGTCCTTCTTCTTCTCCTAGTGCTGCTCTTGCTTCCTTCTGGTCTTGATGTACCTCGTCTAGAATCTATCTTTTTCTGCAAGTCTGTCAAACTTTCCAATATGGCAGCATTCAACTGTTGCTGCTCTTCCTGGGATTTTATTAAGCTTCTCATGGTGGCTGCAACATCTGACGGTGTCTCTTGGAATCTCCTTCCATTGGACTCAATGTCATCATTCCTATTATGGACATTTTCTCCCATGCCATATTCTACTTGCTTGTAAGAATCCCAAGCATCATACCCATCCTGGGATCTCATGACTGAACCACAATGTACTTATCAAACTGTACTACCTGGAATGCTACTCTTGAAAGTGACTATGATTCTGCAAACGTGTTAATAACACAAATGTTAGATGCATAATATTGACATAACCCAACATTACTTACCTTCTGTTGGAAAAATTATAAAATTACAATTTCCCAAATATTAGATATTTTCTTCTTCAATGAACAACTGTCTAAGGGGGAACGACGGGGGTCAAGGGGGCTTGCCCCCTTGTGGCTTCCCTGCGCCCCTACAGGGCAGGTCGAGGGAAGCGCCCTCATTTTTTTGTTGTAAAAATTTAATTTTTGCACAATCTAGCGCATGAAATCGCTGCTACTTTTCTCCTTTTCCGCCCTGGAAATACACTGAAAAACAGTTGCAAATCCCACTAAAAAACATTCAAAATCTGTGGGAAAATCCCACTTGAAAATCTTGAAATTTTCCCTTTACAGAATTGGCTCTCTTTCAACTATCCATCCGGCATTTCAACGGTCGAAACCACCAATTCCTCCACTGTACATCGGCTATCGGCTCCATTAATCCTTCGGAACAATAGTCCATCAGCAGCCGCAACTGCGGGCGGCCCAATGTTAAGTTCTTCCGCGCTGTCGGTGACTTAATCTCTACCGCATATTATAAGCTCATCGACTGTCGAAAGCTTTTTGTGCTTCGGGTGGTTTAATCATTTAGGCAGCCGCAACGGTGGAACATGATCTTTGATCTTCTTCCGACTTCGGCAGCTCAATCAGCCTCGACAGTTCTTCTCATCGGAAGCCAAATGACTTTGGCTCCCGCAACGGCGGCGCACAAACCACTTTCTCTTCCGATTGGCGGCTTTTTACTTAGAAAATTTCCAAATCTCGGCATCGGCGGTCTTTCCACATCGGAAGTCAAATGACTTTGGCTTCCGCAACGGCGGCTCACGGAACGCTTTCCTCTTCTCCAAAATCGTCTGTCGAACCACTTTCTCTTCCACCGGCCATTCGTTACTTAGAAAAATTTTGGACTTTCTTCCACGGCGTCGGCAGTATTTTAACATCGGAAGCCAAATGGATTTGTCTTCCGCAACAGCGGCACTCCAAACAATAACTTCTTCCGATCGGTGAACTGTCTTGACCGGCATCGACATCCTTTTAACATTGGAAGCCAAATGACTTTGGCTTCCGCAACGGTGGCACTCCAAACAATAACTTCTTCCGATCGGTGAACTGTCTTGACCGGCATTGGCAGCCTTTTAACATCGGAATCCAAATGACTTTGTCTTCCGCAATGACGGACGCTCACTTCGCCAACTCTTCCGACTGCTCCAACACTTAACCAAATTCCGTGATTTTCTTCCCCATCGGAAGACTTGGTGGTTTGGTCTTCCGCAACGGCGGCTCTCCAAACACTAATTTCTTCCGATTTCAAGCCTTAAACCTTTTTGACGGTGTCGGGGATCAGAGGACTTTTCCATCGGGTGGGAAGTTGCTTTGTCGTCCGCAACGGCGGATGCTAGATCGACTAATTCCGCCGATGGTCGTCCAATTCCCGCGATTTTCTTTCCAACGGCTCTCCGTCGGGAAGGCTTCCCTCTAACTCTTCCGCAACAGCGGAAGTCCGCATCAATGACTCTTCCGCAACAACGGAAGTCAATTCCGCTAGCGGCCTAACCGCTCAATCACTTAGACCATTTTTTTTTGAATTTTTGAATTTCGCTGACTTCTGCTGGGTAGAAAGAAAATACAGCTTCTATCACTGTCACTGCACCCTTCATGGCTCATGCAGGCCCATGCTGCAACATGGCTCTGATACCACACTGTAACGTCCCCGACCCTTCGACCGGCGAAGAGGACGCTACCATGGAGTTAACCATCCGGGATACCAACCCCATGAACATGTGAATTCATAAAAGATTGCTGAAATAAAATGCTTGAACTAAAACATGCGTAAATAGTTATTTATCATACACAATGGAAGTGACATACATTCATACAAGCATTCAACATGTTCATCATGATCATTAGCAGTAAATAGGATTGCCGAAGTAAAATAGAGAAGATTACTTATCTTTATAAAGAAATCGTTCCGCAACCAGCTATGTCGCTGCAACGTTCCACCCAACCATAGGCTAGCACACTCCTAGATCTTTAAGCAATGCTGCCACCCCCGAGCCGGGCATGATTCCACAAGGATTAAAGAACTAATAGGCTTACCCATAGCAAGGAATAACAACACAACAAGGGTACACAGTTCATCCAAGCCAACACTGTTGGTTTTATCAGGAGAACAACGGATCAGCCAAGCCCACAGAGTTTGGTTTATCAGGCCGTCCAGGAGTTGGGAAAGGATAATGCTAAGCTGGTGAGCTAACTGAAGAGCTGCAGACACCAACACCAGAGCCAGCTTGGATTCTAAGACACTCACACACACCCAACACAAGAAAGTTAGCCCCTTTTATGCAATGTAGTCCCTTAGACCTTGATCTTCCCTCCAGTGCTCCTTAGCTCAAAAGCTCTGTTCGTGTGGTTCTCAACCCACCAGGTTTTTCAAGCATCTCAGGCCATCATTCACCAACCCAAAACTAGTCCAGGGACAATTATGATGAACCCACAGCGATCCAACCTTCAATACTATCGCTGGGGAACTTGTACAGATAGGAAAACGATCAAATTCACGGCCACATACACAGTTCAACGCAGATTCACAGGAAGAATCACCCCCGATCCCATCAATTCGTGGAAAGGAAATTCCTAGAATTCCCACTGCGATTCCCCAATGGTGAACAAAACAGTGCACAGTCTAATGCGTGCAAACAAAATTCGGTTCTCTGTGTGGATGAAGAAAATGAATTGCAGACCAGCAATCAGCGCGAGGGAGAGAAGACCCGCACCCAACCCAACGGTTGGTAAAATGTTTTATTCTCCGTACTGCATGAGGAAGACGAACGACCAAGATTTGAGGGAGTGGGAAAAAATGGTTTCTACGTCGTGGAGAGGAGAGCAAGCGTGGCATGGAAACGGTCTTCTTGCCATCCAATCGCTGCCTCAGCCAACAAACGGGAAAAATAACCAAGGGAGGTGGCAAATTTCCTCGTGACTCAATGTTCCACATTCATGTCCCCCTTTCCTTACCCTATGGAATCATGCCCCTTCTCAATTTAGTTGTTGCGAACATAGATGATTGAGTGGTTTCAATTAAAAAGCATGTTTACATGATGCCGTAAATAAATATATGCCGCATGTCCCGACACACCATCGATGACCATTCCTAATCAGAAACACAACATAACCAAATCTTATGGTGGGGCCTTGACCTTGAGCTCTGCACCAAGATTATTTACAACATAAGTATCTTATTTATTTTAATTCAAGCGGGGATTAAAACCGGGGCATTATAGAACACAACTCCTACTAGCCTTGGCCTAAATCTTGCCCAAACCTTTGCAAATTCCATCGTGATTGTTCATGCAATCGATATGATTCGATTGGATTTTTTGTCCCTTTTCCTTTCTTGCTTCTCCTAATGCATATGTTTTTCCATTCAATCAAACATGAATGAAGCCATAACCTAAGCATAGATCAAAGAAATTTTTGGTTATATGGATAATAGAGAGAACTATTGGGGGTTAGATTATGGAAAACTATAATATTAATGGCAATGATGAGTTTTATTCTTTGGAATAGGATAATTTTTAGTGATTTTTTCTCCTTGGGAATAAAGGAATGTGATTTTTTAAGGAGGGTGATAGTTCCTTAATAGAGTGAGCTCGTGCATGAAATTTTGGCCATCAAATTTTGATCTAAGATCATAGATATGGGATTCAATGATCTCATGCTTAATTAGATTCCCTTAAGGCAAGGAACTTTGTCATGACAAATATGTAAATCCACATGTTGTGTTTGTCATGAATAAGATTATTTTGAGATTGTTGGGAAAATTAATTGTCTAATGAAATAAACAACTGAAATTCCCAAAACATAAATTGTTAACCCGAGGAAGCCTTTTATTTCAAAGCTATTGTCCAATATCTATGCAAGAACAATTTCTACCTGACACTATTGATCTATTTGTATGAAATCAAAACTCTTTGTAAACTAGATCACACCTTCTTGAAAATAAATCAAAACCTGAACCTATTCATAAAATAACATTGTAAATATAATCACTCTTCAAACAAAATCAATTGTTATGAATCAAGATCTAATTACATAAATCTAAAAGAATTGCTATGTTGGCCAACGATCTATCAAAATGAATTAACATGAAAACAACTATGATACATATAATGAATGAATGCATGAACTAAATAATAAACAAATCTACATAATAACAAACTTACAATCAACTCTACCAACATATGCTAAGGGAAGAGGGCCCTTCCTCCACTGAGCAAAGATGGATCTCCACAATGAAGGTCTACAACTCCAGAACTAAGAAACTGCTAGCATGTATTATCTAAATGAAATTATTACAACAGAGTCAGGATCAAATTCCATAGCATAACAATGCTTTCTCTCCTCCCCCTTCTCCATGATTTTGATTACATATTTATACATTAAAATCGTTCAAAAGGACGAGGAACCGAATTCCCAACTTGGAATCTGTTTTAACAAATTTGCTAATTTGAAACACAACCGTAATTGCAAATTTGGGAATTACATGTTTAGAGATCCAGTTGTATATCTCAAACAGTACCTTTGTTTGGTGTTTTCCTCATTATTCATGTAATTGAGGCCATTATGCACAAAACCCATGTCCTAGATTTTTCATATTCTTCTCTATCTGCACGCAAATAGAAACACAAATCAATGTGCTCTTATCTGGCATGTGTTTTTTGTTAAGGCCGTTTGATCATGAGCTAGAGGCTACTATGTTGGAATTTGGCATGAATTGAAATAAAAAAATCCACATAATCAATCCTAGGAATGAAACCATGTTGTGAATTTCCATGTGGATGTGTTCTAATTGTTGATGTATTTGTAACTTCGGAATGTATTCACTTGTATATCTTATGTATTGTACCCCGATGTTTATTCCATGAAGTATCTATAATATAATTGAGTCATGTCATTCACCGATGTTTCGATCGGGAGATTCAATAATGTAGAAATTCATGTAAAGTCATTGAGGTTAACCCTCCATTGTAAGTTGGGGCAATAGTCCCCACAATTGTGTCAAGGTTAACCCTCCTTGTTGATCGGAGGGAAAAGTCCCCACAGTTGTGGGGCACTAGGGTTATTAGACTCTCCTAGAGATGTCGGCTCTAGTAAGTAATTGTTAAGTGGGGCTGACATGTTAAAGTGGAAATTAAGTGAATGAAATAATATAAATAGAGAGTGAGCCTCTTTATTTATCACATACACACTCACTCATTGGGGCGCATGAGTGAGAGAGAAGTAGCTCTCTCAAGTGTGAGAGAGAGAGAGAGAAGTTATGGAGATAATATTTATGTTTTTAGGTTTTATTGCTGCCATTGGTGCTCATTCTATCTCTGAGGAGGTTACGGGGTTTTCTCCTTTATGGTTTCCCCAAGGAAAATTCTTTGTCTCTTGTATCTTGTGTTTTATTGCTGTGCATGTTATTCTCTCAGATAATATCCTAAGATCATAATGCTAGCTTGAATGATAAAAATCTAACATGGTATTAGAGATAACCTGAGAAGAAGAAATTGTACAACTGCAAAAGCTATGGATTCTTATTTTTTGGGTCTCTCTCCACAATCCATCAGCAAAAGTATGCTAGGCTGACTCTCCATTGAAGGGTGCATCTTTCTGTCGAAGTAGAATTCGATTCCGAGCATTTTCAGTTTTTGGTGCAGGAAATTAGGGATTCTTACAAAAGAGGAATTTTTGAGTGAGCCCGGCATAGGATTTCTCTCCTCATCAAAATCAAAGTTTAGAGACCTGGGTCGAGATTTTTGGTTGGGTGAAACTCCGGGAAAGTCAAAACCTAGTTTGACCCCGGGCTGGAAAAACCCTAAAATACTAAAACTGATACATTTTGGTACATTCGCTATATCTCAAGAGTGGAGAAGGCTCAGGAGCTGAAACATTCACATGCTAAAGATATAATCCTGATTTACACTATGTCCAAAATTCATCCTCAGATTCGCTATATTTGAGGAGATATGATCCCTCCAAGTTAGGGTTCCAGCCTCTCTTAGGATTCATCCCCAAACAAGACACTTGGGGAGAATTGCTATCTCTCGAGATACAAAGGTCCAAATGAAATTTGAATATGTTCCAAAAATGGCACAAACTTTAATTTCTGTGGTCCGAGTTCCATACCCCGAAGATAAAACAGTGACATGTGGAAGTCCGTACAACTTCACTATGCTGAACAATCATGAAACAGGTCACCTTGGGAAAACGATCATAAGTCCCAATTGGTGAAACCAATTCTAATGAAACCTATGGTGTTGGAATAGGGATAGGCTAGGATACATTAGTACAAAGTTTTAGACACAAAGGAGTAGTAACTTTGGATATGCTGCATAAACAGTATCAAGCATCTCTGTAAAATAAATTGGAAAACTAGGGCTTCCTGTTCCGAGAGATTCCCTCCACTATTTTCAGAAAAGGAGTACATTAGAAAGCTCACCTTGAAGAGATCTATCTTTCTGTCCAATCAGATATGAAAGATTCCAAGTTTTGAAAATTAGGGTTTCTCTGACAAACCCTAGATCAGCCAGCTCCGAAACCAGGACGGACACCTCAAATCGGTAAGATATAATATTTTTCTATTTTCATTTGAGGTTATCATTTCAAAATGATATATCACATCAGATTGATGATAAGCTTGGTGTAGTTGAAAACCTCCAAGCATGGAAGTATATGATCTCTCTGAAGAAAATGAATTAGACACCCACATGAGTGGAGAGGTTCCAGTTGCAGAGGGAGATGAGGCTAAAAGCCGTACACAAGAAGAACTTGGTCAAGGCCAAGAAGATCATTGTTGATTCAATCACGGATCACCTTGTACCACAAGTGTCTTCGCTAAAGACACCGAATATGCTTGATTCCTTGACCAAGCTATTTGAAGGGAAGAACATAAATTGGAATATGACCTTAAGAAACCAATTGAATAATGTGAAGATCCATAATGCAGAGAACATACAGTCATACTTTACAAGGGTCTCTCAAATCAAAGAACAACTTGAAGTAGAAGTGGAGAATGCAGAAGTGGTGCTATCCACCTTGAATGGCCTCCCAGGATGATGGGATTCATTCATTCAAGGAATGTGTGCCAGAAGAAAGTGATTACTTTCAACAGACTCTGGGAAGAAGAAGAAGTTTGACACATAATAAGAGAAGAGAAGATGAGAGAAACTGAAGATCAAGCTCTCACCATCCAAAGAAGATCCCTCAAGCGATGAGGAATATGAAGGACTCAATTCTTGAAGAACCTCTTATCCATCTTGAGAATTTGGATAAGAAATGATGAAGTCATGAATGAAGAAGATGATGAAGCGGAAGGATCAAGAAGGAGTCTACCCATGAAACAAATAAAGATAAGTATTCAATTGTCATTTCATGGTATTGTTTTTGTTATGCATTTGTTTATATTCAGTTGATGTATTATGCATGATAGAATGTTTGCATTAATGACAATATACTACTAATATGCATGTGATGGGTAAGTAGCTCATGGTGCCTACAACTCTCCATTTCTACTTATCTAGAATGAAGCCTCTTTGCTGACATATAGGATTAGTGCATAATATCAATGTTGTCCTGGTAGAGATGGAAGGCATCTAGAAATTTTCCATGAGATATGGATGAATGTTGTATTGGATAAAATAGTTGCATGATCATATATTTATGCATAATAATTTTCCATTATGAATATACCTTATGAAATGTTTCTAACCATACAAAATGCATTTGACTTGTAGGAAAGATTGTGTAAAATTGCCTACAAGCAAAGAAGGATGAGACTTGTTCCGAAGAACAAGTAACGACGGTTCAAGATGAAGAATAATATGACGAATGCAGCGACATCATTGATGCAGAACCTTCCAGCCATGAAGAAGTAACCAAGAAGAAAGGGAAGACCAGTTTAAGAAGAATGATGTTTAGGATACAGTATCGATACATGAAGGGAAGTTCGTAGTTCCATCATGCAGTAGATGGAAACATCGTGGGATACAAGGCAAGATTCGTAGCATGAGGCTTCTCATGAAAAGAAGGCATAGACTACGAAGAGACATTTGTAGCTAGTGGGAGTTGAGACACATGATAGGCAGAATCATGTGTGCAAATGAAAGAAGGCCTTGTACGAGCTCAAAAGAAACCCATGGGATAACACATACATGAGGAGCTTGATGAAGACCTGAACCTTTGCTACAAGGTTGAAGATGAAAGTCTATAGAGGATGACAAGCTCACAGATGGGTGCAAGAAGAAATTTTGAAAAAGTTCAAGATAGAGGATCTTGGTGTCCAATGATCCTAGATGGATACATAGAATATTAGTAGCAGAGGAAGATACTTGTCACTCTGGTACAGAATGTTTTAGTGCATAGAGTACAAAAGACAGAGGGAGAATGATGCTCCACTTCAGAGGAAGTGAATGTAGAAGATCTCGAGGTTCGACATGGTACGACAGGATGGACAGATTACTGATGACTCTAGGCTTTACTGAAAGTAAAGAGGATTCAAACCTTTGCTTCAAGGTTAAAGGCGGAAGACTAGTGATGCTCTTGTTATATGTCAATGACTTTTTCTTGACAGAAAAGAGGAACTCATTAAATTTGCAAGAAGAAGACTTGCCGCCAAGTTCTAGATGAAGGACTTGGGGATGATGCACTACATTCTAGGCATGGAGGTGTGGAAAAGGAAAGTATGTAATAGAGATCCTGAAGGGGTTCAGGATAATGGACTGCATGGCCACACCTATGGCATCGAACCTGAAGCTATTGAGTGTTTCTTCATCAGAGTCGATTGATGCCACGATGTATCATCAGATGATTTACCTAAAAATACAAGACCATATATTTTCTTTGCTGTGAACACATTGAGACATGTTCACCTAATGGTTGCAAAGCATGCAGTGAGGTACCTAAAGGGTACAGTTGATTATGGGCTCAAGTATGAGGCAAATCAGAAGATTAACCTGGAGGGTTATGTCCATTCATATTGGGCAGGCAATGCCATTGATAGGAAGAGCACTTCGAGGTGCTACTTCAGTATGATATTAAATATCACTATATCAAGGATATGGTGCAGAGAGGAGCAGTGAAGCTCCAGTATGTTGCGACGGATGGACATATAGCTGATGTGTTGACAAAGCCATTGGCCAAAGTGAAGTTTGAATACTTCAGGGAGAAGCTTGGTGTTCTCTAGATCGAGGTTCCCTCGAAGGGGAAATGATGATACCTAGAGCCATTATGACATGGTGAGAGGATTAGGTTCCTTCCATGATCAGGTGTAAGGGATGAGCCATTCTATCATGGTGAGAGGATTGGTTCCTTCCATGTCAGATGTGAGTGCTTCGCCATTCTGATGTGACTGTAGGATTGGTTCCTACATGATCAGATATAAGTGTTGAATGCCATTCTTGGAATGGAGGCACCTGGTGAGTTACCAGGGATACTCAGCTTGGTGCTGAGTTGCCATTCTCTGGGAGAATGGAGGTACCTAGTCAGTTACCAGGAATACTCAGTCTGGTACTGAGGGCCATTCTGATATGACTGTGGGATGTAGTCTTACATGATCAGATATGAGTGCATGGCCATTCTGATGTGATTGAGGAATGTGTTCCCACTTGATCAAATATAAGGGATGATGTCATTCTCTGGGAGAATGGAGGCACATGGTTAGTTACTAAGAATCCTCAGTCTGGGATTGAGAGCCTTTCCGATGCAGTGTGTTCGCACATGGTCGGATGTAAGTGTAGAGCCCTTCCGATTGGGTGTTTTTGAACATGGTCAGATGTAAGTGCAGAGCCCTTTCGATGCGGTGTTTTAGAACATGATCGGATGTAAGTGCAGATCCCTTCTGATGCGGTGTGTTCACACATGGTCGGATATAAGTGCTGAGCCATTCTGGCATGATGTGTTTACACCTGGTCAGATGTGATTGCTGGGCCTTTCTGACAAGATGAGGTCAGATGTGAGTGCTGGGCATGCCTTTCTAACAAGATGAGGTCAGATGTAAGAACTGGACAGACCATTTTGACTAAGGGTCAGATATAAGTGCTGAATACCTACATGAAGGGTAGGCATACAACCAACATGAAAAAGGGCTGGCTTTGTAGAACTTCCTATGACGAGAAGAATGAAGAGAAGCACTGTAGAAGTAGTAATGATGATGATGATTCAGTGATGATCCAGCTTTGATGATGATCTAGATCAAGTGATGATCCAGAATTGATGATGATCCAGTAGTGACGATCCAGATCAAGTGATGATCCAGACTTGATGATGATCCAGCAGTGATGATCCAGATCAAGTGATGATCCAGACTTCATGATGATCTAGACTTGATGAGGATGACTTGACAATGAAGATGAATTGACGATGAAGATGAATTGAAAATGAAGATGACTTGAAGATGAAGATGACTTGATGATGATCCAGATGATACATAGAAGAAGACTTGTGCTGATAAATTGTGTTGAGAGAATACCTTCTTAGTTAAGAGGGAGTGTTGATGTATTTGTAACTTTGGAATGTATTCACTTGTATATATTATGTATTGTACCCCAATGTTTATTCCGGGAAGTATCTATAATGTAATTGAGTCATGTCATGCTCCAATGTTTCGATCGAGAGATTCAATAATGTAACAAGTCATGTAAAGTCATTGAGGTTAACCCTCCATTCTAAGTCAAGGAAATAGTCCCTACAGTTGTGTCAAGGTTATTGATCGGAGGGAAAAGTCCCCACAGTTGTGGGGCACTAGGGTTATTAGACTCTCCTAGAGATGTCGGCTCCAGTAAGTAATTGTTAAGTGGGGCCCACATGTTAAAGTGGACATTAAGTGAACGAAAGAATATAAATAGAGAGTGATCCTCTCTATTTATCACATACACACTTACTCATTGGGGCGCATGAGTGAGAGACAAGTAGCTCTCTCAAGTGAGAGAGAGAGAGAGAGAGAAGTTTTGGAGATCATCTTTATGTTTTCGAGTTTTACTGCTGCCATTGGTGCTTATTCTATCTCTGAGGAAGTTGCGGGGTTTTCTCCTTTATGGTTTCCCCAAGGAAAATTCTTTGTGTCTCTTGTCTCTTGTGTTTTATTGCTGTGCATGTTATTCTCTTAGATAATATCCTAAGATCATAATGCTATCTTGAATGATAAAAATCTAACACTAACATGCTAACTTTGGAGGCTTGAACCATGAGTGCTACTGCTGTTAATATGAAAAATCACTCCACAAACCATCATCACTAAAATTATGCATAATAGTCTTCAATTCATCAAAAATAAAGGAAAATAATCAGTATTAACCACTAAAGCATCAATGGGAGCAATATGATATTTTACAGGCAGTTACAACAAATAGATGGACAATGGAATGATAAATGAGTAATAATAGGAAGAAGAAGGATGAAATAGATATCGATAGGTGATGAAAATAGGGACAAATACATGACTCAACATCTCCCCCAAAATGAACTTGTTGCATGTACTCATGCAACCCAATACCTATGTAGCATCCAAACTAGAAAGACTCATACAATTGTTGATTTCATTTTACATGCATAGTGACCAAAATCACTCTACTTTTCTCACTGATGATGTTAATGGAATATGATGCTTCTTTCCAAATATTACTTGAAACTTCTTCAAATAATGGTTGTTTCATTTCTCCTTCAAAACTATCCCTCAAGTGATTTCTAGTAATTCTGGTGGAGTTTCAGGCAAGGAAAACTTTAGGGGTGAAATTTCGTCAATTGGCTAATTTTTGGGTTTTTTCCAAAACATAGATTTGCTATTTGGTCATTTTTGGTCTCTAATATCGCCTATTTTTATATAAAATATGTTTTTTTATCATAATATTCGCCAAAATTTACAACTTTTAGTGTAAATTGTATGTTTCATATTTAATATTCACCTACCTATCTATATATATGTTTTTTTCAATCCAAAATTATCTCCTAGAATACTATACTTTAGTATACTATTATAATCCTTAAAAAATACCTTGGTTTCAGTAATTAGCAAAAAATCTAGCGAAAACTTTTGCTAAGAAATTTAGTGGAGTTTCATCCATTTAGCGGAGAAATTTAGCCGAAAATTTAGAGGAGTTACATCCATTTAGCGGAGATTTTAGCGGAGTTTCAACAAAAGAGCGTTAAATTTAGTAGAGTTTAAGCAAATAGAATAGAAAAATTCTGAAGCCATTTTCTCCCAAATGATGAATTGAGTTTGGCTGAAATTTTGTAGGAAAGTTTCTACTAGTCCAATGCATCTCCACACCAAAAATCAGAGATACCCACATCACGGATTTCGAAAAAAATGCAAATTGGCTATAGGTGATGATGATCATTTTCTTGAAAACCGTGAATTTATTTATTTATTTATATTTTTTCTTCTGAAACTTGGTGATTATATTCCTCTTACCAAAGTTCTTCTTCACGCCAAAAATCGAATCCATCTAATGCACGGATCTCAAGATATAGGAAAAATGGTTGTAGGTGATGATGGTCATTTTCTCAAAAACCGTGCATTGGATTGGACTGGAAATTACCAGAGTTATTCATTGTAATATTATGCACTTCCTGTCCAAAAATCATGAGAAACAAGTTTACAGTTTGTGAGATATGCTCAAATCAAATTATGCATTTTTGTAGTTTTCAAAATTGCCATAGAAACAATCCAATTCATGGACTGTAGCAACCCTTCTTTCTCCCCCCAAACTGAATATTTTACCTGCCCTCGGGTAAAAGAAGATATGTAAATAGAGATGAAACTTGACAAATCATGCAGAGGTTGTGGTATACTCCCTATCATGAGCCAACTCATACAATCTGGAAATTTTAATGTGTTTTCTCTAAAACAAAGAGATGACCTATAAGTTGCAATGATGTCAACCACCCAATTTGTTTGCTACTATCTTGGAGGTATGGAAAAGAGAAAGAGGTTGTTACAAGTTTGCATATATTTCCTTCTCAAATTCCCCTTTTTAATTAATGGTATTTTGACTGCATTTTTTCTTATGACAACTTTTGGAACTTTTGTCACAAGAACCGTCGTATACAATAAGGAATGAGAAGCTAATTAATGACTTTTTCATCTTTCAAACACCAAGGGAGTTACATACTTGTTGAAGATGATTGCATAAAAAAAATAAGAACTAATAAACAGATAATCCAAGCTTAAAATGACCATGATTTTTAATGAGAAAGGATCAAATTAGTTTGGGCAGTGAGCATGTATGCCTATACTCCAATCAACAAAACCCAAGCATTTAAGTTCTGTGAAAGTATATGTAAATCAAATCTGATTGTATATAAGCTCATAGCATCAAGATTCCAAGTTTAACTTTTCAATAGTTGTGTGGAAGTGAACTAATATATGCATCAATAAACCACCAAGCAATTCATACCTTAAAGTGCATTTCCTTCCCTATTGTATGGCAGCATACTCTTATGAAGGAATGACTTCTACATCAGGTTCTTCTGTTGTAGGTTCTTGTGGAGTATCCCATACCTTCTCTTCCTATTGCTGGTTCTTGTATTGGCGACAACAAATTGTTTTCTCATACTTGGATGTAGGAGAATGTAGGGGAATAAAATGATGATTTGGTTCAAATGAAGTGAGGGCTTAGGATTGAGTGGGAAATGATGGAAGTGAATGGATAAAAGATGGTATGGTTATGACAGGTAATTAATAATGTATAGAAATTGGAAATAGAAATGAAGAATGCATAGTGATTTTCATGACATCTTCCTAAATATTTAATAAATAAAAAACTCATGCCATTTTACCTCAAGTTTTACCTCCATGAAATCTTTGATTGGCATGGATGGACCGATGTATGCTGGAGCTAATGTAGGCCAAACTGTTGTTGAAAGAGATGTAGCTGAGAGTTTAAATTGTTTAAGAATGAATATGATCTTAAATAATGTTTTGCTGGTTGCATGTAAAACTAATTGCTGAGACAAATGATGAGGAGGAATTCTGCCACAAAAGCAGAAAGCTCCTTCTCTTATTCTGAAAATCAACTGCTGGAATGAAAACGGGAAGGAATTGAAAAACTACTTGTTGACGGGAAAATATGACTTACTCGCAACAAGGGGAGACAACCCAGACTGGGATCCTTAAAGCAGGTTCCAAGCTGTTTGGGATGGTTGTTCTCGACAGGTTTTAGGGCTTCGTTAGCCAAAGAATTAATCTAAAAGAAACCTAAAAGATGAAATTGAATCAAATGTATAGGAAAACCAATAACTAATCTAAAATAAAGAAAATATTATAAAAATATAATCTATTTATTTATATATATACATATATGTAATAACATTTACAAAATTGAAACAATAGGAAACCCAATTACTAAAAGTATTCTTGGAATGTAGCAATGGGAATTGAATTCAGAAACATTGGTCTCTGTATGGTTTTCACATCAATATATATATTTTATGTGCTCAATCCATTTGCAGATTGAGAAAAATTCTTCAAGAGTCACTCGTGCATGTATTGACCTTGTTCTTTCAAGGACCTTCAAAAACCTAGCATTTGCCTGAAATAAAACATGAGATGATGGGAGAAGAGAGGTGATTGGTATCTATTCACCCAACACTTATGAAAAAAAAAATCAATTACTTATAAAACATATCCAAAATGAATGTAGAAAATTCAATTTATACTTGTGGGAGAGTGATGGCCAGTTAGAATCACTAGCAGTGTTTTGATCATAAATTCTTCGTTCCTCATCCAATTTGAGTGATTCCAAATACAAATGAAACTAAATTTATAGGTATATTCCCATTAGAAGCAAGTTTTAAAAATTATATGTGATGATATTCCAAATTTTCTCAGTAACAACCTGCATGACAATGTGTTTCTTGAATTCTGGACTAGACCAAAAGTCATGGTTTTAGGCATAAATTTTTTGTTTGATAATGGATTGACATGATTCCAATTGGATATGTAAGTATATTAATATAGGTGTATCCACTTGAAGTGGGTTTTGAATCCAAAAATAATTGATGGATCAACTATGCTAATGAACTGTCTAGGAAACCGAGTTTTTTTTAAGATGCTAGTTTGTGATATATAGTCGGTATTTTGGTCATCAACTTTTCATATGATATCGGAATTGAGTGATTCAAAAATAATTGTAAACTAAATCACACCTTATTGAAAATAAATCATGCAAATTACATTCCCCGACCCTTATGAGGCCGAGCCCGTTTTAGTCTGTCGAATGATGTGCAACTCTTCACTAAGTCTTACCGGGCCTTCACCTCAGGATCGAGAACACATCTACCATGCTCTAATTTAATCATGCATATACAAAACAATGTTAGATTTACTTTTGCACCATTGATAACTTCCTTGGAAATGGTGCCATAATTTTGGGCAAATTAATTGTCTAATGAAATAAACAACTAAAATTCCCAAAATATCTATGCAAGCACAATTTCTACCTGACACTGTTGATCTATTAGTATGAAATCAAAACTCTTTGTAAACTAGATCACACCTTCTTTAAATTAAATCAAACCCTGAACCTATTCATAAAATCACACTGTAAATATAATCACTCTTCAAACAAAATCAACTCTTATGAAGCAAGATCTAATTACATACTATGTAAAAGAAGTACTATGTTGGCCAACTATATATCAAAACGAATTAACAAGGAAAAAAATATAATAAATATAATGAATGAAAGAATGAACTAAATAATAAACAAATCTACACAATAACACACTTACAATCAACACTACTAGCATCTGCTCAGGAAAGAGGGCCCTTCCTCCACTGAGCAGAGCTGGATCTCCACAATGAAGGTCTACAACTCTAGAATTAAGAAACTACCAGCATGTATTATCAGAATGAAATTATTACAATAGAGTCTGGATCAAATGTTTTAGTATAACATTGATTTTTATCCTACCCCTTCTCCATGATATTGATTATATATTTATACATAAAAATCCTTCAAAAGGATGAGGAACTGAATTCCCAAGTTGGAATTTGTTTTAACAAATTTCCTAATTTGAAACACAGTCGTAATTACAAATCTAAGAATTACACATTTAGAGAACCACTTGTATATCTCAAAATGTGGCCTTATTTAGAGTTTTCCTCAAGATTCTGGTAATTTAGGCCGTTACGCACAAAACCCATGTCCAGGATTTTTGAGATTCTTCTCCATCTGTGTGTAAATCGAAACACAAATCAATGTGTTCTTATCTGGCATGTGTTTTTGGTTAAGGCCATTTGATCATGAGTTGGAGGCTGCTATGTTGGACTTGGGCATGAATTGGAATCACAAATCCACATAATCAATCCTAGGAATGAAACCATGTTGTGAATCTCCATGTGGACGTGTGCTAGCATGCCAACTTTGGAGGCTTGAACCATGAGTGCTATTGTGGTTAATATGAAAAATCACTCCACAAACCATCATCAATAAAATGATGCATAATAGTCTTCAATTCATAAAAAATAAAGGAAAATAATTAGTATTAACCACTAAAGCATCAATGGGAGTAATATGATATTTTACAGGTAGTTACAACAAATAGATGGACAATGGAATGATAAATGGGTAATAATAGGAAGAAGATGGATGAAATAGATGTCGATAGGTGATTAAAATATGGAAAAATCCATGACCCAACAGAGATAACATGTGTTATGATGAAATATCCCCCCAATCTCGAGGTAATTCCAAATAAAAACCTTCAACCTTGGAAGTCAACTACTCCCCCTTCCTCTAGTAGGGAAATTCATAAGTAAAATGTGAAACATTCAAGCTTTCTCCGCAAACTCCAAAAAAATGTGTCATCACCATATACCACCTCATATGGTGTCATTTTGTAGCATCATGTTAAGTGATATTATGCCACCATTTAAAAAGAGGTAACCACTATGCCTATTGGTGTTGCTTTTTTGAGGCCAAGCATCTCAAACAGGTTTTAAGACACTTGTTGACTGCTTTTGTCTAGTTACATATTTAGAGATGATAAGTTGTGCTCATTTTCAACTGGGTGCCATATAGTTTAAATAGTTTTTGCAAAAAATTGTTGGTGAATGTGGGATCTTGATCAAACACAAAATAAGCAAGAATACCATAGAGCTTAAAATTTTCCAAAATTTATCGGTGAATCGGGATCTTGATCAAACACAATAGAAATAATAATACAATGTGTTAATGGTGTCCATAAAATTTCGAAGTTGTGACACATGATGGTGTCTACAATTTACAAAATTTTAACACTATAGATGGATTTAGAGACTTCCTAAATCCATCTGCAGTGTTAAAATTTAGTAAATTGTACAAATTCATTGTCATAATTGTAATTAATTTCCATTGTCTGAGTGACACAACTAAAAATGACCAATTTGGTCATTCCAATTTGGTGATTTATCTTGGTCATTTTTAGTTTAGTTCTTATCTTGTGATCAGATTGGTCATTTTTAGTTAGCTCACTTAAAATTTCTCAATTTTGGTCATTTATCCCTTGAGAAAATTGCGGTGACCAAATTTTTTGGTCGCTTGGTCACTTATCTCTCATTTTGTACTGATGGGTTTAGGGTAAAATAGAGGGTATATATAGAGATGGGGGGGTTAATATTTATGGTATAGGGATATATGGGGGGTTGAGAGAGAGAAGGGGGGTGGTGTTATAAAGAGGTAGGTGGGGGATTATATAGAGAAACAAAGAGATAACTAGAGGGGGGAGAAACAAATAAATTATAACAATGAGAATATTAGTCACTACAAAATTTGGACCCAAAATCCGATGATGGTTCATTGGATATTCGACACAATTTCATCGATTATCCGACAAATTGAAAATTATTTGGTTGTTGATGGAATTTCGTCATTATATATGATGAACTTGTATCCATTGGATATCATGTGGATCAACATTGGGTAAACGAAGACCATAAGAGCACTAAAATTTTTGTGAAAATTGACACATATCCATCAGATATTCTCGAAAATACATCATCGGCGTTAACTCTAGAGTTTCGTTAGATTTAATTCCAGTTTTTTGTCGGTTTTCTCTAGAATATTCGATGAGAATTATATTAATATGACAAGGTTTATCTCTTGTGTTAGAGTCGTATTTACAATGAGAGCGCTTCAAGTCCGTCGAAAGTGTGTGTCAAATATTTGATGAAATTCCCTACTATTAAAAATACTATAATTGCTAGTGGGTGGTTTTGTTGAACGATCATGCTAATGAACTTGTCTTGTAGTCCTTTTAATGAAATTTTATTAAGAATTGGAATTAAACCCATTGCAATGAAAAGTAATATATGATTATGATTCATTGATAAATATAATAAAACAATCAGGTGCAACCATTGCATTGATTGTTTTATTATATTGATCAGTGAATCATAATGATATATTACTTTTCATTGCAAAGGATTTAAGTCCAATTCTTAATAAATTTTCATTTAAATGACTACAATACAAGCTCATTGACATGATCTTTCAACAAAGTTTGGAACTTTTTGTACTTTCTAATTAATGTCAAAAATAGAGGAGACAATGTAAAGATCACAACATAGTTGGTTTTCCAAAAGGAAAATCTAGTTTCTATTAGAGGTAGAAACTTGCATTTTGTAAGATAAAGTCAAAATTTACATCATAGTCTCATAATGTCCTCATCATAGTCAAATAACTAAAAGATACAAAAATGTAACAAAACCTGGTAAAATTGAGCTGAAAATAATGCTCACAAAACCTCCAAATATAACAAAAGTCTCAAACATATAACATATATAGAAATAGGACAAAATATAAATGAAGTATGACACCTTAAAATATATTCAGTATCCCCTTTCTCAGTAAATATATGTCTTGAAATTATTCATATTTGAGGACACCAAAATTCTCATCAACTTCATTCTTAGATAAGTTGTCTATTACCCAATATAACCCCCGAAACACATGATGGCAAGATAAATGTATGAAAGAGTCCCTTAGTCTTTTAACATTCCACATCGAGTAAAAAAAGTATACCACCTATAAGTGTGAATGTTGGATTTTCTCACTCCTCTTAGGACCCTGACCCAGTATTAGTCCCTTCTGCTTAACACAACAAAGCCCAGTCGACAACACTTGCAACACAGATGTAGTCTCACCCGAGATATATTTCTAGGGGTAACTTCCATAACCATGTTTTCGCAGTTGGGTGGGGATTTCTGGTACCTCAGTCATTTACCAAGGTGCTCAACCAAGCCCGTGGGTGGATTGCGTTATATGCTTATTAGGAATAGTTAGACTGCGAACCAACTTCTCCTTTGCAACTAATATAATAACAACCCCAGTGCAGCATAAATGTTTTCAACTTACAACAGTGCCACTGATATACATCTATTCATTCATAATAAAATATATAAGAATTCATTCAATGCAAAATTTATACATGTAACTTAAACACATTTAACATTCACACATATACACGGATTCTAACGTGGAAACCCATCTAGGAAAAACCTCAAAGGTGATCTTCATCTGGCATGAGAAATATATGCACCTTTTGTTTATGCACTAAGTTGCAGAATTTTTTCTAGATCTTCTTATTTATATACACAAACTATTTCTTCCTCTCATTCTCTTTGATCTTCTCTTATGCCCTCTCCCTACTCGACTCTACTAATGATCCACACACAACTTGGATCGACTCAAATTATCCTACACTTCTGCGCACTCAGCTGTAGATTCTTCAACTCAAAATCACATAGAAAACACTAAGAGACAACAAATACAGAGAATCTAACACTCTAAAAATGAAGGATTTAACAACAGATAAGCTAAGCCGCATACAAATTTGGTTCCTTCTTTTATAGACTCTTTTACAGACTCGTTACAGACTGTTTACCTGTCACTTTCTCATCCGAATTCCTATACTTAACCCACATGCTGTCTTTCCTATTCTAGTAACACTTGATAGTAGGCACAAATGGTCTGACTTACAAATATACTTTCATACTTGTGGCTTCCGCAGGATCCAGCCGAACTCGTACCCACGATATTTATGGCCTGTCACTTTCTAACTATTATGCCCTACTATCATTTTCCAGCCATTATACCACTTGCATGCATTCTGGTACTATTATTCCGTCCCACCTTTCCTTGTCACATTCCTTCCTTATGTCGCGGCTTCCTCTTCTGTCATGAATTCCTCTTATGTCGTGCATCTTCCTTCTTCTTCCTTCCTATCACTTCCTTTGTTACAACTCCTTCCTCTTCTTCTCTAGTTCTTATCCATACTTAGGTATAATTCTAAGTGATTTCTGATTTCCTTTCCCTAGGACCAACAAGCCCCCAACACTCACTTGTGGCTCATCTTGAGCCACTCGAAGCTATTCCTCCATTTCTTTATTTGTGCCTACTTTACTATGAAAATATTCCAATATTTTTGCTACTCTTTCTGCTTCAAGGAACACTTCTTCCTATTCATTCTATAATTTCTCCACAAGGTCAAAACTAACTTTGTTCCAACATTACCTTCTCTATTGATGAAACTTATTCGTGCAACTTCTCATGTACGTTATTTTGTGTATGTTCTTTGTAGTTTCTTCTACTACTGTGGTTCTTTTATTTATTGGATAAAGTTACCGTTTCAAATTAGTAGGATAGATGATATGGGAAACTCATCAACATCACTGAATCTACTTGTCTATATTTCTAGCTTCAGCTACCAACTCATCCCAGGTTTTTCCTTACCCCCTTTAGAATATTCCTCTCTATCATCCTTGAATGAGTATGAAACCTCAGTATAAACCTTAGAGCTCATAGTAGTCAGCAAGGAAACTCAGTGTCTAGGCGTTTGCTTTTCCCTACTGCTGGTAAAGTCTGCCATCTCATCAATGTCTTGCCTTCCCTCATTGGAATCCTCCAGTTCATATTTTTCTTGAAAGCGTCATCACCCAATATGTTTTTAGCCTTTTGTAGAGATGATGGTGATGGTGGTGGCCTTTTCCTATGTTTGCAGTTATCCGAACACTAGTTCAGACCGATAGGTTCTAGCAATGGATATTATGCACTCTGGAAACTTGTTCCACAATTATATCCGATGGATTCGGTGGGATGTCCTTTGGTCCTTGAATTCTAGTTGCTGCTTCTTCATTCTTTCTTAGCAATACTGAGATAGTCTTTCTCTTGCGGGAACCAGAATGCTTCCTTATTGCTAACCCTGGTAATATGGTCTGTATCATTAGTGCAAAGAGGATTGGAACTAGATTAGCTTCCAA
The DNA here is from genome assembly GCA_001517045.1 of Pseudotsuga menziesii. Lineage (NCBI taxonomy): Eukaryota > Viridiplantae > Streptophyta > Pinopsida > Pinales > Pinaceae > Pseudotsuga > Pseudotsuga menziesii. Next base: position 295,000 of record LPNX010825602.1, on the reverse strand, counting down.
TGGACTCTCTACTTGCGGTGGAACATATTCGACAACATTTTCCTCAACCATCACATGTATCAAGACTTCAATCATGGATCCCATGAGGGCACTAGCACTAAAGATCACAATAACCATACTTCTATGACAAGTTTACTTCGAATCTAGGTGTTGTAGGAAGTAGCTCACTATTGCAATATATCAGGCTCAATTGAAAACGATGGAAAATAGAATATAAATGCCTAGTTGCTCGGTTTGTCAAATATTCACATGCATATTCATTGAGTGGAATAATGACAACATGACCCATCATGTGGGTCACCTTTTCGAGTCATCATGGGGATGTTGCCAACTGATCCACCCCATTTTTCTATGATGTCATTATAATTATGACCAAAGTGACCATCATATTCTCTCGATATTTGCAAATTAATGACCGAAAGTTGTCTTTTCAACGAGTCTCTTCATTCTTGCGCCAACGTCGCGTCATTTGTGACCTATTTTCTTTCGTTTGGTATATTCCCTTTATTTTTTCGGCTCGTTAAGTTTCTCATCACACTCCTTGTGACTTGCATTTCACTTTTACTAGGGTTATATCTTGCGACAAACCAATTGTATTCACTCATAATTTTGACCTAGTCCAAATGCAATCATACATTCTGGCTCATCTTTCTTTATTTTCTCTTTTCTCTTTATTTTCTATTTTTTTTCTTTTCTCTTATGTGACCAAGTCACAGCTATCAAAATAAGGTTTCAGTTGACTCCCGTTGACAATTCCTCTGACCTTTGTCCAATCTATTTTTTCTAACTTCACTACTCCTCAATTAGTGATTTCCTTGACGACATATGGTCCTAATGAATGTGTTTTCATCTTCCCTGGATGCTTGAAGAATTTGCCGTCGTACATAAGAACAAGACCTCTGACATCAAAATGATTTCTCTTAATGTGTCTATCATGCCATACCTTCTGCCTTTGCTTTTCTACGTTCTGGTGAAATCCTGCAACAAAATGTTCTTCCTCCAAGTGTACTAGTTGAAGTAATATTTCTTCCACAACATCAACATCTGTCATTTCAGTGATCGCAACAACTCTTAAACTTGGTACAATATATTTCATAGGAATGGAAGCTTCTTGTCCATATACCAACCTGAATGGAGTCTGACCTGTCAACTTCTTACATGTCATGTGATATTCCCATAATACTCTAGATATCTTCTGATCCCAGTCATCTCTTCACGCATTACAGACCTTTGTCAATGCATTTTCCAAAATCTTGTTGATTTCTTCAACAACTCCATTTGCTTGAGGATGATATGGGGTCGTTCATCTATGTTGTATCTGGAGTTTGTCAGTCAGTTCTTTAATCAATTAATTAACAAAATGCGTACCTTGAACATTGATTAAAATATTTGGGCACCCAAACCTTGTCATAAAGTTTTCAATTAAAAATTCACAGTAGTACAATCCTTTACTGGCGCCCCTTCTTCCCATCAGGTTAGGTAATCAGTCGCAGTGATAATATATCGTGCTCCCATGCGCTTTCCTGTCGGACTAATAGGTCCTACAAAATCAACATCCCATTTATCGAATTCCTATAATATTATTTGTGGTACAAATGGAATTTCGACCCTTCGGGATGACTTCCCTGTTCTTTCACGGACATCACAACTGCGACAATAATATCGAGTGTCGGCATGCATGGTGGACCACCATAATGCTTCTTGCAAAAACTTGTGCATCGTATATTTTCCTGCATAGTGGCCTCCTGCGACACCAACATGTGCTTCACTTAATATCATCGGGTGCTCAAGCTCCAAAATGCAATGTCTAAGTATCTCATCAGGACCCATTTTATACAAGTGTCCAACGATCAACTAGAAATATGCAACTCACACCACCAACTGTTTCTTCTGTGCAGTGGTAAATTCAGTTGACGCATAACCCGTACTCAGAAAATGTATGATATCTTTACACAGATCCTCAAACAATTGCTCATTAGGAATATTATCTTCCATACTAGTAGGTTCTTCTCCACTTTCAATCCTTGAAAGATGGTTTGGACCCAAATTCAACCCACCAGTTTTAACAATTATCTCAAAATTAAATTCTTGAAAGAAGAGAATCCACTGGTGGATATCCCCCCCCAACATTGGCTTATTGACCAAGTATTTCAACGCAGAATGGTGAGTGTACATCTTGAAATGTCTACCTGGTAAATAGTATCTAAATTTATACAACGCATATACCATCACTAACCCTTTGTGCTCTATCGTGGTATAATGTTTCTCTAGAGTTGGTAACTTCCTGCTAGCAAAGGAAATGGGGTGATCAATCGATCCTTCACTAGGTCGCGTCAGTACCATGTCGAGCATAAAAAATGATGCGTTGACATGAACATGGAACTCTTTTTCCCATTATGGAAATACAAGTATTGGCGCAATATCCATCTTGTTCTTTATCTTGTCCAAACTCTCTTGACAATCTTATGTCCAATGAAATTTAGTGTCTTTTGTTTCAGCAGTTTTTTCATCGGAGCAATGACCTCTGCATATCCCTTGATAAACTTCATGTAGTATCCAATATGTCCTAATGTTTCTCTTAACTGTTTAACTACGGTAGGTGGTGGTAGTTTGAAGATGATCACAACCTTGGCTAGATCAACTGAAATTGTGTCGCAACATACCACATGGCCCAATAGAGATCCAAAAGGTGTGCAAAAGATACACTTCTTCAAATTCAGGGAAATTTGATATTGGAGACAACGTTCGAACATTATTCTCAGCCTCTCTATATGGTATTTTAAAAGGATAAATATTGTCTAGTCATCGAATTAGACTTCAATAAATTTGTAGATAAAGTCTTTAAAGGAAGCAACTATGATTCTGGAAAAAATCGTAGGCGCATTCTTAATTCCAAAGGGAATAACCATATACTGGAAAAATCCCCACTCCATCGCAAAAGTAGTCATGTGTCGGTCCTCCTTTGCAATTATGATCTGATGGTAACTTGAAAATTCATCAGTGAAAGAGTACATTTCTTTTCCTCTGACATTCTCAAGTACCTCATCTATAAATGGAGTCGGAAATAGATCATGCAAACATGCATCATTTAACTTTATTAGGTCGACACAAATTATTACTTCACCTAAGGTCTTCTTATATTGTACAACAATTGTACTAATCCATTCTGACTCTTTGACATGTTCTATAACGCCTGCCTGTAGCATTTGTTCCAATTCAACTTTAACCTTTTCTTTGTTACACAGGTTTCATCTGTATGGTCACTGCTTGACCGGTTTTGCATCGGGCCTCAAAGGTATTTTCATCTTGCCGAGGTCACTGACTATTCCTTTCATCTTTAAAAATTTAGTAGGGAATATATCCTGGAATTCATGCAACAAGTCAGTGATCTTCCCCATAGTCTCATCATCCCAATAATCTCCAATATTTGGAAACTTTGGATATTCAGACGAGCCAATATTTACTTTCTTAATCTTAAGTGGACTTAGAAATTGGTCACTAGAAATGCCAATTCCTTCCACTGCGCGCATACCTTCTGACTCGGGTATGTTTATATCAAGCGGATCATCATCATCTAGTTCTCCTATAACATTATAAAATTCCATCCAATGGTGAACTGTCGTGTTGCATTGATGGAAATTTCTAGCTGCAATTGAGATTTCTTGGAATATCTTTTCCTTCATTATTTGTAGTGCAACATCAATTGTTGCGTGTTTACTTGAAAACTCAAATGTATGGGTGAATATTGTGGCTAAATCTTCCCACTCAATAGTTCCTCTTCATAGCTCCAATGATGTGTACCAATTCCTTGGTACAATCTCCAATGTGTGTATGAATCAATGAACCCATTCTTGTCACGGATATCCTTGCCATGTCGTGCATCAATGCTCAATGTGTTCAACATGATTTGTCAATCCTATATAATTTCAACCAATATAACTGATCTCTTTTTGAAATGTAATATCCAACAATCTTCTAGATTGTGGCCATTCATAGATAGATTGTTTATGTGTACCCCACCATCTAACGAGCGTAGCTTTCAGCACAGAGTCCAAGGCAGACAATTGCTATGATTTTGTAATTTTTTCTTCAAACTCCACCAAAAAATATGAAAGTTTGGGTAATCCTTCATATGTAGGAAAATCGCTTTCCTCGACTCCTACCCGTTGCACAGATATTGTAATTCTTGCGCATCTTCTCATGGAGACTTAATCGAGCTGGTTTTTCCAATTTTCTAATGCGTCACCTGAATCAGATGTGCAAGACATTACACTACACTAAATCAGATTTCCATTAGTTGTTTGATTTTTATAATTGTCTCTTAAAGACATGATATTATATATCCGGTCCATGTAATTTCCTCGGTCTTCACTATTCACTGGCTCAACATATCTCTTCACTTCGAGTAGATCAATTGGCGCGGCCACCCTTATTTCAGAATCTTCAATGGGAAGATTCTTTTCTTAAAATTAATTATGGTCTGATTATCTATCACCCAATCAATTCCCAAAAGTGCAGGGTATGGATTTGTGTCATCAACAATGTCGATCACTTCAACGTCTGCATATGTCCTCAGGACTTCAACTTCGACAGGTATTTGAGTTAGTCTACCAATGGGTAGAACCTTCGACTGCTTCACAAGCCTTAGCTGAATGGGAGACCAATATAGTCATGGATTATTCATTCTTTACCATGTCTGTCTTGTCAGTATGTTGACATCTGAGCCTAGATCTAATATGATATAGTCCATATCATTATATCCTATATGTGCATTCATTCACAGTTATCTACATGTTTTTAGTCTCTTCCCTATATGGTTAACTCTCTTTTCAGGTTGTTGGTCTCTTGGAGTTTCTTCTACGAGAGTTGTCAATTTTGCGACATCATCTCTATCATGGATTAGTGCTAAACAACTTTTGAAAAATTCTTTAATCTTACTAATCTTTTTCATGGGCTTCTTTCGAAATAATTGTTCAAACCTTTCAGGCATCGTATTTACTTGTCTAGATGTTGACAGTTTATAGGCATCAACAAACTCTGGTCGCACATCCAAGAATAATTCCTTATCCTTCTGGACATCTAATGGGGATTTATTTTGTGTCGTAGGTCGCATCTGCAGTTTTCCATGCTGTGTATGCTGGTCTGCTCCCATCGCAACACCTCCTCTTGTAACAACAATGACGTTTGGTTCTCTCATCTCAATAGAAATCATTTGAATGTTCTGGTTGGGGTTCATATTCTAATTCTGCACAGGGTTGGGATTTCCCACAGTTCGAGCCTACCACTTCGCAATCAATTGCGGACACTGTTCGATAGCGCAATCAAATTCTTTACTATATGTACATATTTTTCCAGGACTTTGGAAATATCGAGAAAAGTGTCCTCGATGCCCATAGTTGTAAAATATGACTTGGCCTCTTCATCGACCAAATCCTCATTCTCCTTGTTGTTTTCCTTGGCCTCGAAAATTTCCACCCCCCCTTTGCTGAGGGTATTGTTGCTGTGATAGATACCGATTCTATTGATTTTGTGGATGAGGGTATTGTGGTTGTTGATATTGCAATGGTGGAGATTGAGCAGGATGATACTGAGGCTGCGCTCCTTCAACTTGCATCTGCTCATCATTTTTCATCAAGTAGGTATCCACCGTATTTTCTTGTAGCAACTAAAGTGATATGCAGTCTTTCTCATCGTTTCATACTGATTTACAAAATTCATAGTACATACTAGCTGGTGTACTTACAATATTCGGTAAATACAAACAGTATTCGGACTTATGGCCCCTAGTCTGACATATCCTACACCAAGGCATCCCTTAGGTGTTTATCGGGTTCGACGCTCCTGCTGTGATATAATTCATGAGCGTCGAACAATTGTCTTTATGGTGTCCACTTGTTCTACATCTTGTACACCATAGTTCTTTTCAAAATTCCTTTCCTTTCTTGATGTCCTAGAGTTTCACCATAAGATTGGTCTGCTGCGACTGAATTTGCATCATTCTTGTACTAGTTTCTTCAATCAGCGAGATTCTAACTTCATTGCTATTTCTAGATATTTTGTCTATGACACAATCTTCTTTTGCATCAATGGGACCCAGATGTGCGACAAGAAGGAAACAATGAACCATTCCTTATGTTGTACATCCGACATATGGAAGCTCACTTTGGCCATTAATTTCTTGAATCTCTGGTCAAATTCTCAAACAGATTCTATAGGTAGTTGCTTGATTTTTTTGATCTCAGTAATGCATCGTGACTCAGACTTTGGATTTCTAAACTCATCTATCATGCCCAATCGAATTTGGTAGAGCATTTTCTAGGAAAGTCCTACTGACACTATATTGTATTTCATGTACCAGTCTAGTGCACCACCTCACAGAGTCATAATCATCTTTTCTCTCTTTATGTTCTCATCCTGGGTCCATCGCACAATCAATATGGCTTCACAAAGAAACCAATATTGCTTTGCATCTTCTAACCCATTTCCATTGAATATTGGTAAATTAATTTTGGTCCCAACCATTATATTAACTGTTGGTACGTTCAGAACAAAATTTTGACTAGCCGGACTCTCTTGTACGCTATTTACAGCATTAGTACTACTTGTATTTACAAATCCACTTGGAGACAAGTCTCTAGATCTTACCTCTGGAAATGTGCGTGATGCTCTAGGCGTGTCCCATCCATGTTCCATATCTGGAGCTTCATTCAATTCTTCTGGTTCTTTGTCTCCTTCGAATATCGACTGATATTCTTCTTCTTTGTCACAAGACCCTTCTTCCAAGTATGACGCAAGATCGTAGTCTTCCTCTTCTATGGTTATGTTGAAACTCCCTCTTCCTAACATAGTCTTGCTTCCCTTTCTGGACCGAAATTTTCTTCCACTCCTTAAACAACCAGAATCTAGTTCAATTCCACTATCTCCAGGGAACATCTCAACTCAATTTGAGTCATTTTTAACAGAGTTTTGTTGTGACATGTTGGGATTATTATTAATCATCCCTTTGTCTCCTTTGAACACATAAAGTCTATTTGATTAATTTCCCTAACTTAGGAGTTATCATCACTTCACTAGCGCATGGGGGACATAACTAGTGAACATATGCCACTTACTGCACCTATCTGGATGCATTTTGGAGCTACAAGGACCAATCCCTATTTTATAGGAACCCACTAAGAGTGCCACCGATAATGTCTAGAAGTTGACTCTAGTAGTTCATCAATTATCCTTATTTAAACTCCGATCCTCATCAGTTAGATCACTTCCAGTGTCTCTAGCACCAATTTGCATGATTAATGGGAATATAGGTGCATTTTTTCACCTACCCCCTTTAGTTAATTGATTGTAACTGGTTATTAACTATTTTAGTGATCTTCAGTTACACTAGTCAGCTATAATGGTGATTTTCCCACTCCTAGTTAGGTCTAGAGTCTGTGTAGGTTGGTATATTCAGCTACATGTGTAGGTATTTGAATTATTCATTGATGATGTATTATATATTCACCCATAATGTGAATAATTATTAATGAAATATTTCTCATAGTGTTCTTCAATTATTATTCTCTTATTTCTCTTGTGCAATCTATGTGAAGACCATTTTTGTTCCAATATCTGTCTGTCAGAATCTAATATGGTATCAGATCCTGGTCAAGCTATAACAAAAATTTTCTTTCTAGTTTTGTGTGGGTACAATTTCAACAACAAAATTTGAAAATATCAACCAACTTTGAATAGATACCGCGACCATTACAGATCATCTTAGAGGGCCTACCATATATTGTTTTAAAGGTATTTCCGTGATTTGAAATGGATTTTTTGCAGAATTCAATTTGAGACTTTGGTTTGAGATATATGTTCAATTGAATATCAGAGGTTTACAACATCTCACGTCCATCCATACCCTCTATTTCGGCTTGATATTTCTCACTCCATAGGATGATATAGGTCAAGTTCCTTATATTATTTGAAATATCTCTTCAGTATCTCAAATGGGTCTTCAACGAAATTTGATTCCGTTGACTGTAGAAGAAGTTGTGATTGAATTGGAAACATGACATCATTCATGTTTTTGAGTTTTTATTTAAGCTTACATACATGATTTGATTTACATGTACAACTTCTTGGATTCAAATTTGTTCCTGAATTTGAAGAAGAAAATTGCATAAACCTCTATTGTATAACTTCAATATGTATTTGATATAATTTCCTCTTCTATCATCATTCAACTATCTAGAATGGAAATTGAAGATGATTGCATATATTAAGAGCCATGAGATATATGATGTGTCTATTGGAGCTGTGACAATGCTAGAATCCGATGATGAGAAATCTATTTGGTTCAATAACTGTGACAGAGCATATGGAGACATGTGTCTATCCATTCCTCCTAGGATGCGCTATCTCATTGATGTTGTTGAATTCCCAAGTGAAATTTGGTCCAGATTGGACAAAGAATTTGGCCAATAGACTGAAGAGATTAGTGAAAAGCATTGGGAGAGTGCATCTGACATATCCTTTCAAGTTCTTCCATCCTCCATTATTTCTCAATAAGATGAAGTTTTGCAAGATGAAGAAATGGAAGATTCTTCAACTAATTCAATTTGAAACCATACTCATTTTGTTGTTGCTCTCGAAATGTTTGAGAAATTTGATGTATCATGTTTTCATGCAGCTACTCCAAAAGAGGATATTCGAGCCTCCATTGTTGAAGACTCTCCTTCCATCCCACTAGGTCTTCAACTATTTCAATTTGAAACTAGAAATTCTGCTGCTCTCGAAATTTTTGAGAAATTTGATGTCTCATTTTTTCATGAAGCTACTCTAGAAGAGGAGATTCGAACCTCCAATGTTGAGGAAATATCCACTGAGTCTCTCACCTTAATTGGTTTGAATTTAGAGATTCAATACCTCTCATTTATTCTTGTAACTAATCTCATCAGTTTTTGTGAGAAAAATCAAGCACCTCAAGGCTCTTTCAAAGTTACTGCTAGGTATTCAATGTTAGTATATTCTTATGAATTGTTGATATTACATTTTTTGATTTCATGGATATTTTTAGAAGCTACATCATATTTTGGAGCTCAAGCATTCACTCTCCATAGTCCCAGGTCTTTTGTCTCTTCCTGCTCAATCACATACTCATCTCCTCACAGTGCTAGAAATGATGGAGACCTCTTTCATTTTCTTGGATGCATGCTCCTCTCATCTTGAGCTGAATCTAATTCACATGGTTTGAAGTATCAAGCACATCAAGTCTCATTTGAACCTAATTTCAAGATCAAGTTGAATGAGAACTCTCTGTTGATATTTTTCATATTATCTTAGTTTCTATACATGGTCCCATAAACTCTTATGCAACTATATATGTTTCTGATCAATTTGAGCATATTCCTCTTCTTCCCAAGAAGAATATCCCTTGTCACATGCCCCAATTTTGCAAAAAAATATTATGTTATTTGATGTTATTTAAGACATTATGTTAAATTTTATGCTAAGTTGTAATTGATGACTCAGCAGAGTCAAGGATATTGAATGTAATTCTGAATATTTTAATTATAAATAAATAAAAGTGGAGACAACAACTTAGGAGAGCTATTAAAAGAGTGTTTATTGGTCAAGTTGGTGGAGGAGACTAGATGGAGAGAAAATAGACAAGTGGTAGCATCCTCAAACCTCTTCCAACTGTTGCAGGTGGCAACCTCCCTACATTTGGGGTCATGATCTCCCAAGAAAGTGGGATCAGAGTAGGTGGCTCAATTAATGACAACTAACCCAAAAGACCTAGGCAATCCTTATAAAAATGCCCATTGAAGAGAGCTGAGGCTGCTCATTTTCTAGAGAAGTATTCATTCAGGTGAATGTACTTTAAAGAAATTCAATGGTGAGGGAATTTGTGGAAAGAGTTTGAGGGGTTAACTGCTAAGTGATCTAGTGCAACTTTTCAGCTGAAGGATCTTACTGCTGAGTGCAGAGGGATTATTAAGTCATTGGACTAGTCTATTGTTTGCTTGCTCCACCAGTTCTCAGCCAAGGAGACCAGGAATAGGCTCGGGGGTCCTGAGGAGATGTTGTTTGAGCGCTCTCCAGGAGTTGGTAGGGAGGAACGACCTCCTAACGCTGTTGTTGTCCAGCTTAATCAGGTTCTACAGTCTTTTGTTTTACTGTATTAGATGGTTAATCGTGAGACTGACTGATTAATGAATGTTAAATGTTTAGTTGTGAACTGATAGAGTTAGTAATCTTTTAGTTTCTTGAAAGAATGAATTTGAAATAAATGAAAAATAATCCTAACCTATGTTTTTCCACATCTGGAAGGACCAGACCGTACTCCAGCATAGCCTAGTGTATTTAAATTAGATGAAGGATATGATAGGAGTTCAAATGAATAGATGTATTATGCATTTCATAATATCAGAGTAACTTATTTCTGTATGTAGATTATTATCAGAAAAGAATAATAACCTATTTATTTATGTTTATGGATTAACTAGCTTGTTGATGTAAGTATGCTAGAAAATAAATAGCCATAACTTATTACAGGTAGCAGGTTTATTATATTAATAAGTTACTCAAGTAGATAAGATGTTATTCTTACACAGTACATTATTTTATTGCTGAAATCAAATTATGCAGGAGGGTAAATTGTGATACACTATATATATATATCCTTGTGTTTATATTATTAACCTGTAGCAGGGGCAGTAGAAATAACCCAGTCAAACCACTTTATTATAATCTGCTAAGTAAATATTTAAAACCAGAATTACTTAGTCTATGTACTAATGATAATAACTAACTATGTCTACAAATATTCGAACCTCAAGTAGGGTATCATTATCATAATTAAATTCTAAAGAACAAAACTAAGTCGAGAGTTTATGTACATCTTATCAAGGAAATTTAATAAACCCTATCTATATTGTATTAAATAAAAACAATCAAAATATGATAATAATTAACATTTAAATAAATTTTTATTTATAAAAAGAACTGCTCTTTTAACTGTTACAAATAGGATTTACATGTAAAAAAGTATCTATAGGGTCGAAACCCTTTATTAATTTCTTGTAATATAAAAGAAAAATAGTTAAGCTATGAATCTACGATTTGAAATAATATCATTGAATAAACCGAACTATTGTAGACTGGTTACAGTCTTTATAAATAAAATATATGTACAGATGCAAATTCAGGAAATTACATTATATACAGACAACAATATCTACTTAAACAATATTTGTTTACAAATAAAGAACCTACTTAAGCAAATTGAAGGAATCATTTGAAAACAGGGGTTGCACTCAGGAAACCCTAGCTCAAAAATTCATGAGCCAATAAATAGAAATACCATGATTGAAAACAGTCTTGAATCTATTAACATTAATCTAATGCAATTAATAATGGTAAAATTATTATCTTACAGTTGAATAGGGTAAAAACCCTAGCTCATATTTCTGAACAAACAAATATTCAGTACCAATTACTCTACGAAACAATTACAGTTACAACTTAAGGTAAATAACTAAATTATATCATAAAACACAATTAATGAGAAATTTATTTTATTCACGCAGAGTTACCAAATAGTACACAGCTGAAGCGAGTCTAAGCTTGAAGGCAGACTGTCTTAAAATACATTGCATTACTTTAATGAGCCCGAAGGCTGAACTTAAAAACTTAAACAGAGTACAAAAACCAGCTAAGAGTCGGGCACCCATATTGTGACATGGGGTGTTTTATAAACAAGTACTAACAAATTTAATATTACAACATTATAAATCCTTTCTTTAACAAAAGAGGAGAGCATTACAAGTTACGGCATTGAGCCGGAGTCACCAAGTTGAAAGCAAGGGTTAAAATAAAAAAACAAAAACTATTAACTGAAGAACAACAACCCAAGACTGGGAACAACATTGCCATAACTCCTTCCAACTACAAAGGTATGAACAAGCAAGGAGAACCATATTTCGAAACCAGGGCTTACCGTAGACTGAACATTGAGCCATTTGAGAAGTGTTTACTGTCAAATGTGGAGGCGAACTATCCTTGCAAAAATAAAAACCAGAGTTTAATTAAAAAGAAATTTATGTGTAGAATGGGAATAGTAAACCAATGCTGGTTTTAAACTTAAGAAATTAACTCATCTGGAAGTGAAGTTTATGGAGCCACAAAGGAATAACATCACCGCAACCAGCGTAAAGAGAATCCAAACCCTCATACTCGCAGGTGATAGAGATGACAGGGGCTCTTGTACAAACTACACCGACAACAGTAGAAAAAGCAAGCCTAGGCAATGGCCACGAAAGAGTTAAAAACAATGAAGCTAGAGTTGTCACCAACAAGAAAGGTGTTAAAACAAACTCCAAACCCTACTACGAAGGAGCTTAACAAATAACCAAGTTAAGCTCAACCTTTCACGCAGTGACAGGCCACGATAGAAGGGAAAAAAAGGGAGTTACAGGCGAGCCGTAAAGCCAAATGCAAAGAGAACAACGAACCCTGACAGAGTAAAATAAATCGAGGTGGAAAGTTGGCAACAGGACCAAGCTCAAAGGAACCATATCATGACAAACACAGGCGTTGGAACCACTGAAAACTGAGTATCACTCACGGCCGCCATGAGAGCTTGCAGAGCAGCCCGGAGGGCCAACGTAAAATGCAGAGGAAGAATAAGCCAAGGGTTAGGGTTGTTTGGTTTTATATACGAGCAGTGCATGGCCAAGAGAAAACCACGTGGCCACAATAATAAAAATCATGTAGTGGGTCGACTTTCCATAGTTTACCTGTGACCAAATAATAACCAATTATTTTACCTAATGATTTTAACAAATGACGCATAAACTATAACGTATGCCTTGTTATCATGTCATAAAATATATTTCCTAACGTAAAGTTGATAGCTCATCATTGGCATGGGGATACAATGTTAAGTTAATGTTGATCTAATACAAGATTGGTAATCTTATAGTCTCGTATAACCCGAAATCCTTGCTTGAAACTTGGTAAACGATGATAAATGTTTATGCTTGTAAAACATCGTCAGGGTATGCTTAATATATATATATATATATATATATATATATATAATAACCCTTTTATCCTTAAACCGTTCAACTTGGAGTGGATGTAATTCATTGAAGTATATAGCATTGACAATATTACTATGTGAGAGTATTATTAACCATGTTTTATCAATGATAATTCTAGCCAAGTATAGTGATCATTTATCATGTGAAAAGTCTAGTTGAATTGTGTAAAACCATCTAATAACTATAGTTTCTATATTTTAATTACATTGTGGTTTATGCATAATTACACACTTTTAACAACATTTCAAGTTGTGACAATCATAAAAATTGCATAGCATCGTATTGAGTAGAATTATGAATACTTTACAAGTTCAACGTTGTTTTGAACTTGTATGTCTAATAAACAAAATAGTTTATGCATGTTTATAAGTCTTATAGAAACTAACAAATCAAATAGTAGCAAACTATGAAGTTGGCAAAGTGTAATATAAGAACACTTTTATGAATTCTTTTACATAGTTCAGATCGATGAGACTTTAATAGAATTTGGTTGTTTCTCAACTAGACAATTGCCTATAATTTACCATATCTATATTTGGTAGAATGGTTTTATGCTTATACCAAAATACTGGTGGTTAGCATAGGATAGAAGGATGACCTTTATAGAAAACATCAACCTTGGAAACTGTTTGTAGACAGTAACTTAATACAAGAAAAGTATTATAGAAATAATAAGATTTGCAATGTAATGATACTGCTCGAGTCTATAATCAATAGAACCATATGGTTCGACATAAAGTTAAGAAGTATAGGCAAACAATGTTTTTATGTGAGAAGACGCTATTGTTTTTACGCTAATCAAACTTAATGTCAAGAAGTTTACAGGCTGTAAGTTTCCCTGCAGAAGATAAATATCGAACAGTTTGATACTCAAGTAGGTAGTATGATAATGTATAATAACCAAATCAATAAAACGTTGCAAGATATGCATATTAAAGTAGAAGTTACTAAGCAACTAAAATTACAAGTTAGAGCCACGGTAAGTATTTTTACTGTCGTTGCGTATGATAAAGAAAGAAACTCAATCATTTGAGCTTCGTTTACAAGAAAACTGAAGAAAGCAAACTGTTTTTTACCTCACGGAAGTTGTATGGAATTTAGCAGCTTATTTACTAAGCTTTATAATTGCAAATAAAAAAACTTCTGGATACTTTATGAAATTTAAACGTTATTCATTCGATCATACCTGTAAACCTGTAAGAGCCAGTAATCTTTCTGCGTTAGCATAAATGCTAAGTAATCCAAGGATTCAAAGTTAGATTCCACCTACTGGTCATAAAGAAAACTCATCAGTAAACTGAAATAAAACAATACACAAATAAACCTTATTCATGTTACAAAAAGGAAACTGCTGAGTTATCATAATTGAGATTATGTAATACTAATCATTTGACTGTTTCTTTTATTGCTAACCTTTAGCTGTTAGTAAACCATAAATTCAACATTTTATGTTATCTCAAAATTTTAAATTTTTGTGAAAATTTGGGGTTTTGACATCCCTCCAGACATCTAATCAAGTTCACACTTACTTGGATTTGGAGCAGTTTATGATATGGTGTATCTTAGTCTATTTTTGAGGAAGGATTTTCCCCATGAGGTTTTTCCTTTTCCCTCAATTTTACATGGACAAATAATTTTTGCATTTAGATTGTAATGGGTGACATTTGGTCTTAGTTACCAGGGCCCAGGTAGTCCAAAGTTAGGATTAAAGTGGGGGGGGGGGGGGGGTGTTGGGATTATTATTAATCCTCCATTTGTCTCCTTTAACCACATAAATTCTATTTAATTAATTTCTCTAACTTAGGAGGTCTCATCAGTTCACTAGCGCATGGGGGACATAACTAGTGGACATATGTCAGTTACTGCACCTGTCTGCATGCATTTTGGAGCTCCATTGATCAATCCCTATTTTACAGGAACCCACTTTGAGTGCCACCACCAATGTCCAGCAGTTGACTCAAGTAGGTCACCAGTTATCCTTAGTTAAACTCTGATCCCCATCAGTTAGATCACTTCCAGTGTCTCTAACACCAATTTGCATGATTCATGGGAATATAGGTGCCTTTTAGCACCTACCCCCTTTAGTTGATTGATTGTAACTGGTTATTAACTATTTTAGTGATATGCAGTTGTAGTAGTTAGCTATACTGATGATTTTCCCACTACTAGTTAGCTCTAGAGTCTGTCTAGGTTGGTAGATTCAACTACCTGTGTAGGTATTTGAATTATTCATTGATGATGTATTATTTATTCACCCATAATGTGAATAATTATGAATGGAAAATTTATCATATTGT
>LPNX010825602.1:238572-279205 GCA_001517045.1 Pseudotsuga menziesii | reverse complement strand
TCTGTTTTTTTAAGCCCTCGACCGAGGTATCTAAATACCTCGGTCGAGGTATTTAAATACCTCGACCGAGGGTTTTTAAAGCCCGCAATACCTCGGTCGAGGGCTTTACAAACCCTCGGTCGAGGTATTAAGACCTCGGTTGAGGGCTTAACAAGCCCTCGACCGAGGTGCATTTTTCTGTTTTTTCCGAAATGTGCTTGCCAAAAAGTGTTACCGAGGTCCGTGGATTCACCCTCTTCAATTATTCTTCTCTTATGTCTCTTGTGCAATCTATGTGAAGACCATTTTTGTCCCAAGATATTCCTGTCAGAATCTAATATGACATACCCACGTTTTTGTGAACAGATTCCAACATATCACATTTGTAGGATGCCTTTTTCACATACAAGAATTTTTATGCATGTCTTTAAAGATGACAAATGTCTACTGCGTGGTCCTTGAAAAATTTCCGCTCTGCCTCACTATATAATGTTATTATGTCAACAAAAAAATCAGTAATGTATCCCTCCAAAATACTATCTATCCAAAAATCTACAGCCCTCGACACAGGGTTTTTCACTCTTTTCAATCACTCGATCAATTGAAAATTCCATTCCTTCGATTCTCCTCCTTGGAAATTTCTTTGTTGGGTTTCCAAATTAGACAACCACTCATGCAGTATAATGGGAAACTCTGAAAAAAAAAATCTCATGGATATCCATATAGGGGTATCAGCCTAACCACTATATTGGGTTCCATCGAGATCCTTTGATTTATTTTCATGCGAATTCTAATGCTTTGAAATCCACCCAATCTTGGATCTCAGGTTTCGTTGGTTCCCATAACATATCTCTCACTGAAATGATTCGGTCCCGTCAATAGAACCATTTGTTGGATTTTCTCCCTCCTACTAGGACCCTGAACCAGGTTCAGTCCCTTCTGCTTAGCACATCAAAGCCTAAGATATCGTCTCAATAGAGCAAAACCCATTCGGCAACACCTGCGATGCAGTTTTAGTCTCACCCAAGATATATTTCTATGGGTAACTTCTAGAACCATGTTTCCACAGTTGGGTGGAGGATTTCTGGTACCTCGGTCATTTACCAAGGAACTCAACCAAGCCTATGGGTGGATTTCTTATTCTTATTATGAACAGTTATACCATGACCCAACTTATCCTTTGCAACTAATATAACAACCCCAATGCAACATAAATGTATTCAACTTATAATAGTGCAACTGATATACATCTATTCATTCATAAGCAAATCTATAAGCATTCATTCAATGCAACACTTATATAGGTAACTCAAACACATTCAACATTCATGCATATACACAGAATCTAACATGGAAACCCATCCAGGAAAAACCACAAATGTGCTCTTCATCTGGCATGAGAAATATATCCACCTTTTGTATGCGCACTAAGCTGCAGACTCTATTCTAGATCTTCTTATTTATATTTACACTCATTGTTCCTTTGATGCTCTCTGATCTTCTCTTATGCTCTCTGCCTACTCAAATCTACTAACGATTTGCACATAGCCTGGATCAACTCAACTTATCCTACACTTATGTGCACTCAGCTATAGATTCTATAACTAAAAATCACTTAGCAAACACTAACATATAACAAATACAGAGCAACTAACAGTCTAATAGCGAAGAAGTTAGAAACAGAGAAGATAACCTGCATACATCTTGGGTTCCTTAATTCATAGACTCTTTACCCATCACTTTCTTAGTTGGCTTCCTATACTTAGCCCATAGGTTGTCTTTCCTATTCTAGTAACACCTGACAGTAGGCACTAACCACCTGACTTGCAAATATACCTTCATACGTGTGGCTTCTGTCAGATCTAACCGAACTCAAACCCATGATCTTTATGGCCTATCACTTTCTAATCATTATGCCCTACTATCATTTTCAAGTCATTATACCACTTGCATGCCTTCTGGTACTGCTATTCCATCGCACCTTTCCTTGTCGTATTCCTTCCTTATGTCATGGCTTCCTCCTCTGTTACAAATTCCTCTTATATCGTTCATCTTCCTTCTTCTTCCTTCCTGTTGTAGCATCTGTCACAACTCCTTCCTCTTCTTCTCTAGCTCTTCTCCATAATTGGGCAGAATTCTAAGTGAATTCTGCTTTCCTTTCCCCTGGACCATTAGTGAATGATCCAAAATCTAGTCCACAACACATTTGGAATATCCACAAATGTGAATATCTACACAACCCGAACATAATAAAAATATAACAAACCACAACATGCGAACAAATATGCTGTTATATTATTCCCACTACCCCCACCAAACCAACATCTAAAGAAATGTGTATAAGATAAGTTTAAGTAAAAAACCATAGCCACAAGAGTTCTCCATAGTTGCACCATCAAAATAACAAATAGGAAAGGAAGCATTAAATTTTGGAAACTGTACATTCCTCTTTCTATGTAGCACCATGACTCATAGGCGCATATTCCTTATAGAAACAAAAAACTCTAATAGCAAGATAATCTACGTTGTCTTTAAAAATACTTTTGTTTCTTCCCTTATGCCAAGCTATAAAAATGGGAAAAATATTAAAAGTTGTAGAAGCCCAACTAAACCAATTTGTCTCAAAAGTGATTTTCGTATACTGAAATCACATTGAATTAACTGCAAAAAATAATTCCAAATAGATTGAGCAAAAGGGCAATGCCAAAACAGGTTGGTTTTGAAATCATGTCCTATATAAGACATAAATAAAGAAAACAATAGACAACATTCCACATACCTGGTGTTAGCACTCAGAATCGCACCCAAGGTTGTGGAAGGTGAACTCCGAGGTAACTTCAGAACCACTTTAAGAAAGGGAGTTGGATTCCCAGTCTCTAGAGAGGGAACTCTCACATATATATAACAAGGCTAGATATAAACATGAATTGAAATTCAGATATTGTTTTAGTTGAAACAGGGTAAGGGTACATTGGGCTATGGAGTCGCAATTATCAAGAAACACAGAGAAGTTTGCATGGGAAATGTCTGCAAAAGAAAGATAATACTTTGGTTATGGTCAAAATGTTTTGTTCTGGTGATAAGAAAGAAATGATGACAATCCATAAACATAGAGCACCAACTAGATGAATTCTGCATTAACTTTGTTAGAAACTATTTGTGAATATCTGAAACGATAGCCAGAGCATAACCAAGTATGAATTCTGAAAACTATCACACACTTATCTTAGATATGAAAGAAAACATAATGGAAAGATTAACAAGAAGGACATGCACATAAAGAAGAGAAATCACAGACTGTAACTGAGAAATATACATGAATCTTTGTATTCAAAGGAAAACATTTGGCTCAACAACTTTTATTAAATATAGATCTCAAAATTACATAACACAAAACTCTTATGGGTTTCAACCCTTTTCTCATAAAATGTATAAGTATTTATAGATTGCTCCATGAGCTCAACAAAATAACTAACTGCTAAAAGTAGTTCCACCTACTTTTACATGTGTCATCGACACTTCTTGACTAATAACTGCTTCTAAATACAAACTAAATAAATAAAAACCAATCTTCACTTTTAAAATCTCCGTGATCTTCATGTATTCATTGGTGCAAGTTGTATTTATTTTTCTTGTAATTTTCAACTATATTCCATTGATCAGCAGCTGGAAGATCCAGATTGATAATCTCCTTAGCCAATACCCTGAGCTCCACATTTTATGAATAAGAAAAATCTGGCAATTTGACACACATAGCTTTAAAGTCGAACACCATTTCAAACTCTCCAACTAATTTGTAAATCACAGTTTTTCCCGACAAGAATTGTTGTTGCATATCCTCAAATTGTCTATGATCTAATATGCAACTGATTAATCTATCATTATACTCCTTTTGAGACCACATTCCTCCTTTCTCTTCCCAAAAGAAAGGAGTCCTCTTTTGAATCAAGGATTAAAAAGTTTAATGAATTCCTTAATTTGATTATGCATAGCCTCAATTTTTTCTTGAACTGTTTCTAAGTGACCATATTTATTCACCACTCTTCTTGCCCATGTGATAACCAAGACCCTATTTTGGATATTTGATTTCCTTATTTCCTCTTCTGTCAAACTGTTCAAAAAACTAATTGCATTATGAGTTGCGTCTATAGGATTTTTATTTAAGACCTTCTTTACCATCAAACATTTTGTCTAAATTCTTGTGTAACAATCTCTTTATCTAGAATAAAATACAAATAAGGCCTGAGCTTGGTTTCCTTTGCTATCAGCACATCCCATATACGATGCTTTGCTCCCTATAAGGCTGTCCGTCCTATAACCTGTTTTGCCAATTTATTATTCTTTTCTACTAGCTCCTTACATTTGCCTTCCAATGTCTTTCTTTCCTTTTCTCTTTTTTCAGCTATGTCTTCTAAATTTTTAATTTCATTCTTCAAACCAGTGATTTCTAAATTTTTCAGACTCACTTGAGACATAGATTGGGACAAAGAATCTGCACCAGATTGTACAGAAGGTGAAGAACTTGCGCTTGTTGTTCCTTAGTCTTATCTTTTAGTTCATTTTCTAATTCTGCTTGTTTTGTTTCAAAATCCCTTTCTTTCTCACCCCAAATTCATGCATATTTCTCCCATTGTTTTTCTTTTTCCTCCAACTTCAACAACCTTGCTTTACAATCAATCAATTCAACATTCAAAGCTTCTTTTTCTTTTTCATATTCTGTTAGCTCAGAAGTTTGTATAAGCTGAGTAGATGAGATATTCAACTTCCTTTCTAACAATTGAATTTATTTTTATTTTTCTTTTAAAAAATTCTGTGTGGCATCTCCCTTATCATCTTGACTGTTAGCCACTAATAATTCTACTTGAAGCTTCTTAATCTGTGTCTTGTGGGATTTATTCTCCACCTTCTCCCTTCTAATTAAATATTCAACTCTTTTCTTACTTGATTGTAACTCTGACACCTGCAATGTTTCTTTTAACAAATCAGTATAAATGATATCACCTGTTTCTATGTGTAAATGTATCATATCAGTAGTAGGAATATTCTTCAAATTCATCCTCATCTCAGCCACTTTATTTCCTATAGTCACTACCAAATTTAATGTGTTTATAGCTTGATCCCTAATAGTCACTAGGGATACATCTTGAATATACAATTTTCTCACTTCATCATATAATTTCAATGTTTCCTTAGAAGCTTTTTCCCCAACACCTTTATATTTGTCCATCAATTCAGTCTTGTACTTGTATTTATCTTCAGTTCCTTCATTAATGTTATCAAATGTGTACTCCTGGATTTCAAAGGTTGGGCATTTGACCTTCGCATGTTTAATTCTGTCTTTATCCTTTATGACTGGTACAAGTTGTCCTACTTTTTTAATATTTTGATTCTTGGGTGTTCTAGTAGTATCTTCCTCATCTATATCCATGGCTCCTGAGAAATCTCTCTTATTCATTTTTTTCAGAAAAAACTAGCCAATGGAGTGACATGAGTAGCTGGAGCAACAATACTAGAAAGATCGTGTTGATGAGAAGAGCTCCCTGGTGTAGATGAAAGTGAATATTCTTTCATATTCTCACCATTATTAATATCCTTGGGGTAATCCATCCAATTTTCTGCTTCAAATAGTCTTGCCACCTCAAAATGCTTAAATAGTTTATTTTTATTTGTCTGTCTCCTATTTGAGATAATACAGGGAGGGTCATAATTAATAGCAACTTCCACTGAAAATCCCATTTCTCAGAGCATGATTTCGATAATTGGAAGAGTTGATTTGCTATTGATAAGAAAAGGACCTACTGTCCATGGAAATTTAATTTATGACGTCTTCTTATAGCTCAGGAAATGCTCATTTTCATCTATAAACCTTTGTCTAATTAGTTCTAATGCGGACACTCTTACTGTCAAAAATGATTGTAGGATATAGGCTTGATGAACAAACCCATATACCCTAATCACTGTGCCATGTTCAGATAAGAACTAATCCCCTATTCTTTTTTTAGGTGAAAAATGTAATGTTTCTTTCATCTCTGGTAATACTCTGGGTAATCTTTGTTGAAAGAAAACATTATACAATGGTGCCATGAGAAAATTCATAAACTTACAATAATATTTGCTCATTTCATATGTTATTACCATCTCTAGGAGCTGTAATTTATCTTCATTAAATGTTAAAAACATCCTCAGCGGAAAAGATTAAAATTAGAAAGATCTTGTCCTATGGAAGTTTATTAGCTGAGAATGGATGTTCTCAACTAAAAACTCATCAAATTTAAGGCATGATGGCTGCATGGACTGACTGAATTGTTGAAACTCTACCTAAACAGTACCAAGGGTGAATACTACACTTAATAAGGGTTCTGTGATGTATTTGTTTGTATCCAACCCCAAAAACTGACTTGCCAAGGTTAACAGAGACTGGGTTTCTTCATTAAACAGGTTGTGATCAATGGGAAAATGAAGATTTAACAATTGACTATCAGGTTTTGAGTAGGCTTTGAAGAAAGTTTCTTTTTGTTCGACTGAAGACTCTCGAAAAAATTGGACTAGGTTTTCTTCTTTGTACTGTTTCGATATTTGGATAAAATCAGCAAGAATTAACAGAGTATTTTGGATGACAAGGGAATTTATTGGACACAAAATTTTAGACCTAGATGCATCCATTTTTACCCCCTCAGAAGGAGAATAGTTAATGGTGCACCACTCAACGAACTCTGGACAATTTGGGGTTTGTTCGAAGGAAAAATAAAAGAAATATGAACTGAATACTCCATGAGCATCAATTCCTCGATCTTTGAGAATTTTCAACTTGTTTTTGGCGGTTTCTACATTATCATTTAACAAGATAGTGTCAAAAAATTTTAGAATCTTAATCTTCAATAAATTCTTCAACATTCTGATACTCAAGATTCTGAACCTCCAAATCTTCTATTTCAGCCATGAAATACTAGTTCAACTGACAGATGTTTCCAAATTTTGTCCATGGTGGTGCCTTTCGCATAGTTTGAATTCTCATTTTCCAATGCTTCAGAAAAAACAAATAGTCTAAATCTGCATGCTTGTCCTTATATTATTTTATTCTTCATATTGATTGTACATATTTTTCATTCAAATCTAATCCCACCCGTAGATCTATTGTTCTTCAATATGAGCCCTTGATTATTGACTGTTGGTTAACCACACTATCTTATTCTTGCTTCAACCCTCTTTATTTCTCATGCAAATTTGGATACCAGAACAAATCTACATCCTTGATCTATAACTTCCACCAATTTGAGCTGTCCATTTTGTTTTGTCTTAAACTTTTATTTCCAGTTATATGGCCTTCTCTATCCTCCTTATAGATTCTATTCCCAAATTGATTTATAGTCGTAGATTCATTTTCAACATAAATCTGCACCCTTAATCACCTTTCACATTTACACTTTTTGCACTCCCACCAAAAATTCCCTTCCATGCACTTTGGATTGCCATAACTATTTTGAATCATTGATATAATCTTAACTTCCATATTAACCGCCGAAATGTGTGGAGTATACTCAATTTCGCAAATATCATCTCCGACCTTTCTCCATGAAACTCTAATTTGCGGAATAGATCTCAGCCCTCGATTAAAAACCACCTTTAACCTCCGATGTTCAAGTTTGAAGGGCCTACCAAATTCTGCAAATATTAAAAGTGATTTTCTCCGTGTATGTTCAATCGGTGGAATCATTCTTTGCCACAGATTTATCCTTGACTTGATCTCCACTGTTGAAACATGCACTCCCTTTACACCATTTCGCAAATTTAGAAAGTGACTTTTCCCGAGAATCTTAGATTAGCAGAATTAACCTCTGCCATTGATCTAGGTCACTGTTAATATCGGCCATTGAAACCTGTAGGTGTTTTAACTGATTCCGCAAATTCAAAAATTTATTTACATCGTGTAAGTTAGAATACCAGAGTGGATTTCCACCGTTGATCGGATCTGGTCATTGATCTCCACCATTGAAACGCAAACATTTTTAAGCCATTTCGTTGATTTAAGAATTTCATTTCTCCCTGCATGTTTAATCAATGAAATTATTCATGACCGTAGATATGTTTGTCCTTCTTCATCCAACGGACAATTATGTCTGCCAGTTAACCTGTTCCCGCTGATTCAAGAATTTCTTAAACCTATTCATTTTATCTCTTCAATTCCTGTCAATACACAACTTAGAACAAGTTTTCTCATCCACATACTCTTTTAAAACTGAAAAATCTAGAATCCTTCAATTATTTTAGGAACTTTTCTTAGAAATAACCTTCGAAAAATATGCAAAAAGCTTATGAACACCCTCCAAGGTCATACGATATGAAAAATGACAGACCTTATTTCGCCTTACATTGTTTTATACCTCTCCAACTACTTAGCACAAAAACAATGCTAACAAGTGGCTCCAACTAGGGATGCTATCCTCCATGTGAGGTAGAAAAGAACCCTGTAGACCAGGTGCCGAATCCATTGGGGGGCTCCCCATATTTTAGAATTCAATTTTTATTTTTATTTTTGTTGTTTCTATAAACACAAAACAAAGAAAAGGGAACACGCCTAACCCTTTATATCTTATGGCATTCTTTTCGGGATTCAAATCCTTTGGCTCACCATTTATATTGTTTGAAAATAAAGAAATATATACAACTATGATACATAAGTTTCCCTCTTCCCTTTAGGTCAAATAATGCTTGAGAAATATGCCATTACTGGACCTCCTTTCAGCTGAGATCCATCCTGATGCTGCAGAATGAAAGAATTCTATCCCCTATATGCTGCAATGATGTAAGGACCAACCCACATGTGATCAAATTTTCCATGCTTATCTTCCCTGGGGGCATCCCACTTCAGAACCAAATCTTCAACCAATAATTTCTCCTCTTTGAACTTTCTATCAAAAGCATTCTTCATTTTTTCTTGATGTATTTCTAATTTACCATAGGATTTGTCTCTTAACTCATTCAATTCTATGATTTGATTGATTCTTCTCTGCATATGATTTGGTTCATTCTGCTATTCCTGCAACAGCCTCACAACTGGCACTCCCATGGATTCTGGAAAAACTACTTCATCTACATATACTAACTGGAATGGTGACATTCCAATTTCACTTTTTGTGTTGATTCTGTCATCCCACAAAGCATATTTCAACTATGTATGCCAGGATCTCTTTTTATCTTCAAACAACTTCTTAATAATCCTAAACAATATTTTATTTGGAGATTGCCCATTCCCTTGTGGATAATAGGTAGTAGAATGGTTGAGGTTGATACGAAACTTATGACAAAAAATAATCATATTCTTATACTTGAAAGTTGTTGCATTGTCTGCCACAATCCTCTTGGGAAACCCAAACCTAGCCAAAATGTTTTCTTCCAGAAAAGCCATAATCAATGCATCAATAGCCCTCCTGGTAGCTATTTATTCAATCCACTTTGTAAAATAGTATGTGGCTGTCAAAATCCATCTATGTTGTTCTGAAAAGTTTGGATTTATTTCCCCAATGAATTCTAGTCTCCACTGCTGAAAAGGTGCTTCTACAGATATTGGATTAAGAGGAAGTGGAACAAGTTTCCTCTTACCATAAAAAATATGGCATTGGTGGCACTTAGTGATCTCTTTATAAAAATCAGAAAATAATGAGGGCCAGTAGAAACCAGCTCTCAAAATTTTGTTTGTTGTTACTTTCCAAGAATGGTGCTCCCCACAATCTCCCTCATGAAACTCCTCTATAGTCTACTGGGATTAATTCCCCAAAAGACAATTTAATAAAACACCACCGGGATCTTTCCAATATATATATTCATTCAGAATACAAAACTTGGCATATTTTAGCTTCACTGACCATGCCCTTGTTTTGCTTAATCCCGCAGGAGCCTGTAAATTTTGCAGCACATACACAATGTCAAAATACCATGGAGATATGGAAAAATCAAGCATTACCTGCACCTTTATGTCAAGCTGGTTTGAACGATTGGTCAAGAAATTTAGTTTCAAGGATTCACAGTTGGAATTTGTCATCATATTTGCAAGTCCTTGACCCTTAATCAGTTTGGTGGGCTTGATCTCAATGCCATACTCTAGTGACACAACAATCCATTTTTCTCTTTTCCCCTTTGGATTAGGCTGTGTGAGGATGGATTTCACCACATAGCTAGGAACATAAGCAATGATGTGTGAATGAAGAACATAGACTTTAAATATTTCATAGATTTGAATAGAGAACGCGCTTGTTTCTCCATTATGTCATATTTCAACTCCCCATCTCTTAACACTTTGCTAAAAAAGGCTATAGGATTCTCTACATTTTGATCATTTTTCTATAATAGAACTTCAACAACAGTGTGATCAGAAGCATAAGAAAATATTAAAAAATCTTTTCTAAAATATGAACTTACCAAAACAGGGACTTTTGTGATAGCCTGTTTTATATCTCTGAAAGCTCTCCTTGCATCCACTGTCCATTTAATCTCATGGTCTTTTTTCAGCATGTTAATGATATTCATTAGTATCTCAACAAAACTGGGGATGAGACTTCTTAGAAAATTTACCTGTCCAATGAAGGATTGCACTTCCTTTTTTCTCCTTGGTTCTTCAACCTTCAGGATTGCATTGATCCTCTATGGATCAATATTTATACCATCTTTTGAAATGATGTGTCCCAGCAATATTCCTGCCTCCAACGCAAATTTTGATTTCCTGGGGTTTAATGATATTCCATACTTCTTACATTTCAGGAAAAATTTCTCCAAATGCCTGATATGTTCCCTATCAGATCTAGAGTACACAGTGATATCATCCATGTAGACAAATACACATTTATCTTTTTCCTCTGCAAAGGCAATGTCCATGGTGCACTGGAAAGTGGCCCCTGCATTCATTAGACCAAAAAAAATATTGGCATACATAAAAGTACACCATGTTGTAGTGAAGGGAATCTTATCTTGATCCTCAGGTAACACCTTTATCTGATTGTATCCTAAAAAACCATCCATGGTAGAAATCCTTTCATACCCCACCACTTTCTGCAAAATGTGTTCCATCTTGGGAAAAGCATAATTATCTTTCAAAGAGACTTTGTTAAGATTTCTGAAATCTATACAAAGCCAGATTTCACTGTTCTTCTTTCTAACAAGTACCGGATTCGCAACCCACTTTGAAAATCTCAGATTTACAATGATATTGGGATTAAACAATTTTATGACCTCTTTCTCAATGACAAGCAACAACATTGGATTAACTCTTCTCAATTCCTGTCTAAAAGGTTTCTCAACAGGTTTTCTAGGGATAGTATGTTGTATGATGGAGGTATCATACTCTTTAATATATTCATAGCTCTAGGAAAAGACGTTAGTGTACCTTTTCATCAAATTGATATAATCTTCTTTTTCTTTGACATGCAAGCTCTTTGACAATTTTTTGATATTTTGGTTCTCTTCGGTCCCTATAATTTTATCTTCTATAACATCATCAACAAGTTTCATCTTTGGATTCTTAGCGACATCATTTTGGTAAAACAACTTCTCTAGAGGGATCAGGCCTTTGGGGATATGATTACCCTTCAACTGAACTATATCCTCCCCCCCAGGGAGTTTTTGTACTTCATTTTTTTAGCAATTCTTTCTTCACTGTCTTTGGCATCTTGAAAGTTCTAAAGATTGTCATTTTCATTATCTACCTGAGTATTTAGAAACTCACCAGATAACTCCAAAAATATATTAATCTGTATATCATCTTCAAATACCTGCCAGTATTTGGAATTATCTGGTATGGAGGGTCTATTTACAATGCCAACCTTATACTTCCTTTGGATAGCAGTAGGAGTTTTGAATTTACCAGCAGCAATAGCTAAATATTTTGCCACTATGTTTTCATATCTGGGAACTAATCCGATTGTATGCTCGGTAAAATAATAACCAAACATATCCCATACTTCATTTCTATAACCCCTCATTATGGGATGTTTGGTTTGATAGCTATCATTTTCCTGATTTATTACTAGCTCTGAGTCTCCCATGACTTGCACCCTTTTGGCTCCCATATCTTTCAAAGCATGCAACCCTAACAATAAAGCTTCATACACTTCCACAATGTTAGTACATTCAAAAGTTAGCTTATAAGATAGACCTTTAAAATCCCTGATGGGAGAAATAATATACACACTTGCACCAACACCAACCTTAGCCATTGATCCATCAAAATACATGGTCTAGAGACCTTCTTCTTTATGTTTCTTCTCTAAAGCTTCTTGTTTATTTGCAGGATCTTCTTCCTCCTTGAATTCATTAGGTGCAGAACTTTCAAGATCACAGGGAGAAACATCATTAAAGAAAATGGAAGATCACAAGTCAGTATCAACAACATATATAGCATGATTATCTGGTTTGTCTTGGATTCTAACTACATATGGGGATATTTTTTCACTGTATAACCTTTTTTTCTCTCTAGCCATAGGACATGTCCATTTGCAGACTTCCTTTTAATTTAGAGGTCCAATACCTTGACAGTAACACACCAAAAAAAATTTAAACCAAAAACTAACTTTTTCAAAGAAAATTTTCTCACATAAAAACTTACCCATCTATATATATTTGTCGGGCATCTTACTTAATTACCTCATGCTTCAATAGTCTCTTGATGATGATCCCAGAGTAGGGATTGAAACTTCGAGAGTTTCAATCTTTCCAACGCAGCTCCTCTTCATTTTCAATTGCTACTGCGTAAATGACTATTTTCAAACAAGTAACACACCAAATTTAGGAGGAATGCCTGCTATGACAACATCCATTACCATAGTTTTAGAGGGCATTTATGTCAAAGTTACTACCATATCTTTGATCAGTACAAGACATTTTACCTTCCTGGAATCAAAAGAGTACAAATATTTATATGGTTTAGTAACTTCTAATATTCCCAAACATTCTACCAGCCCCTATGGCATCAGATTATGGGAGGCACCAGAATATAACATTGCATTATGCACAACCATATCATTTACATTTAGACTTAGGTAAAAAGGTGGAACTTCATCCTCATCTCCATTTTCAATTTTAGACCCAAAGACAATAGTAGGAGCATCATCATTCACTTCTAAGATATTAGGTTGAAATTCTCTGTGATTCCTAACCATACCTACTATCTTGTCTCTGTATTCTTTGTTTCTTAGCAACTCATTAAAAGGGATGGAGATTTTTACCTTTGAGAGCTATGTTTGCATGTTGAAAGTTGAAACCGTTTTTTCCACATTTGTCGGTGCTAGCTGTTTAACTTCTTTTGTCTTTTCTACTTTATTTACAGGCTCTTTATATACAATTTGTTCTTTTTGTTTTTCTTTTTTCTTATCGGTGTTTTGTTGACTACTAGAAGGCTGATTTGGATTGAGCCTTCCTTTATTGACAGTAACATCTCTATTCCTCAATTGATTCTTTCTTTGGACATCATCCATAGCATGTAGGTACCCCCTTTGGTACTGTTTTGATTCTACCTCAAAATCCTTGTTATCATCCTCCTAAGCATACATGTTATATTCTATTTCTGTGAGGTATATATCAGAATCCAAATCACTAAAATGATGGATTTGATATTCAATAGGTTCAGCCTCACCTTCACCATCAACATAGTTTTCAGGGAAAGGTGGTTGTATTTGCTAGTCATTTGGATTTATAGGATTCCTTATATCCCTTTGTCTGATTTGTGGGGGTTGAGGAGGAATGGGTCTTTTGAAATTTGGATTCCTGATTTGAGGCTCATTTTGTTCCCTGTTTAGTGGCTTGTTATCTATACTTAGTTTATCCATAATTTTCTCCATTTCCTTCAATATCATCTCAAATTTTATATCACTGGAAGAGGAAGCAACAGAAGTAGAAGGTACAATTTCTTCCCTGTTTTTCTTTTATCAGTTTCTATTGTATGCTTCATCTTTCCACATGCCATCATGTTGGCTTCTACTTCTAATGCATATTTAAACATGTTAGGAAGACTAGATGATTTTCTCTCTCTCAATAATAAAGAAAAATTACTTTCAAAAGAATCAACATCGTGGAGTTTTGTAGCACCTACTAGAGGTTTGATATCAGCAGGGATGGAATTATATACTCTCATGAAACAGATTGAAAATTCATGGACAGATTCAAAACCCCCTTTCTTGAGATTGTTAAATTGAGACAGTACTTGTAATGGACTCTTCTTATTATCCCACCTTTCTAAGAATGTAGTCTGGAATGCTTGCAATGTAATAATGGATCTAGCAGGGAAGTCTTTAAACCATTTCTTGGCTTCCCCAGACAGGCTTTGTGCAAACAATCTCATCTTAACATATTCATAATCAACCTCTTCCATATCAATGAATTCATCAAACTTGTCCACATGTTGTCTGGCTATGAAATTACCTTCCCCATCGTACAAGGTAATTATTTGGGCATAATTCAGAGGTCATGTAATCCAGTAGATAGGGCCAAAGGGGAAAAACTGGACGCCATTATTATAGGTGGATTTGTAACTAAAGGAGGTGCTTGGAAGGCTAGAGGGTTTTGAACAACTGGTGGGATATAAGGTAGAAAGTTCTGAAAAGTAGGGTTTCTTGCACCATTTTTCCTAGAGTTTTGAAGGTTCTGCCAAAGAGAGTCAAGTAGATATGACTCTAACCTACTAGGATTTACTTTTGTATTCTTTAAGTCAGATTCTTATTTAGACTTTAATAGTGACCTTTCAAAATTGGTTTCCCACACAGAATCTTGAATGCTATGAAATTATTGAGTAGATGAATTTCCAAATTGAGGAATATATCACTAGGTCAAAATGAGAAATTAATGACTAAAATCTGGCTATAAATGACTATTTTTGAGTTGGTGACTAATAGTAGTTAATTTCCACTATATTATAGCTTGACTAACTTAGTCATATTTCACTTAGTCACTAATATGTTGAGTTATTGGTCATTGATTTAGTCATTGATAGTCAATGATTTAGTCATTGAGTTAGTCACGAATTTAGCCACTGATTTAGTCACCGATTTAGTCACTGATTGCAACAATTAATGACCAAATATACGACTAAATAAACTACTAGATGATAACATATTAAAGACTAATCTAAATACGACTAAACATTA
This sequence comes from Pseudotsuga menziesii, assembly GCA_001517045.1. Taxonomy (NCBI): domain Eukaryota; kingdom Viridiplantae; phylum Streptophyta; class Pinopsida; order Pinales; family Pinaceae; genus Pseudotsuga; species Pseudotsuga menziesii. The sequence continues at coordinate 264,098 of LPNX010825602.1, read as the reverse complement.
ATCATGCTATAAGATATGGGAAATTAGTTACTAATAGTCATATATATGCAAATCCAGTCATTTTTGTAGTCACAAATTTATTATAGGGCACGGAGGAATCGAACCACCAACCTCCTGCCTATAATTAGGCAGGTGCTCTACCTTTGAGCTAGAACCCTTTAAGAAGTTGTCATTGTTTGATAATGACGATATTCAAACAAATTTTGTATCATTCAAACATGCAAAATAATGATTATCAAGTTACTATAGATCCATAATGGTTTACCCTGTACTAGTCCTTCAAGTCCTTCTTGCACTTAATAAATGCATTTGAAAGACTTGAAGGATTATTAAAAGGTAATAAATTATGTATCTATAGTAACTTGATAATCATTATTTTGTATGCTTGAATGATGCAAAATGCAAAAATCCCAGAAATTTATAGGAATGAAAATCATGTATCCAATGTTAAACTATCTACTGAGTCATCTAGAGTCATGCCAAGATATATGAATTTGACTAAAAATTCATAAGTAACTTGAAGATAGTGGTGGATGATTTCATGGAAAGGATATTTTCAGTCTATATAGAAGCAAATGATGAGAAAATGGAGCAACTCATCACCCAAAATGTATATAGAATAGTAAAAATAAATATACAACTAATTCCATTTCACATCAAGAAGAATGGGAATTAACTCTAAATACTCTTAGCCACTGGATAAATGGAAATGAAATGAGATGAAATGTTAGCAACAATACCTTCAAGTTTGCTTGCTAATAAGAAGTATGAATACTTATGTGATCATTTTATTCAAAGGTGACTTAAATGGCCACTAACCTGGAATCAAGGCAAGAAACCATGTTCAGATTGATATATAAATAAAATAAAATAAAAGTTAAAGATATAGTATGCCAATCCCACTATCATTTATACCTCGAAAGAGAACTAGAAAATCCCACAACTGTTCAACTTTGTCCAAAATGCCCACTTTGAATGCCACTATTTAAACATAAGAAAAAGAAATTGAAAACATGAAAGTAGTAATTTAGTCTACCTCTCTATTGGATGCAGAGTCCCATAGATGTACAATGGAATTTGTCAAGCACATGCAATAAAATTATAAATGGAAAAAATGAAGAAAACAATGTGGTTTAGACCTTTCTTAATTTCTATACTCAGATATATATTACGATCACACTTTGTCTCTTAGGAGACAAGTCACTAACGAAACAATGGACATACCTGAGAGAGAGATAGGTAGGTAGTTGTAGGCAAAAGTGAGACAAATATAGACCTCAAGGTATTAATCAAAACATTCTAGAAATGAGGATGAACTTTCAATCCCATTGCTGGAATAAATGACAGTATTTTAGGAAAGTCATACATCAAGAAAATAGAAGCTCCTTTCAAATGTGCACAGGCAGGAAGTCCTGATTAGCAATGTATTAGGAATGGAAATAAAAACAAAAAATGGAATAAAACAAGTCTCATTCTAAGACTTCTAATCCATAGTAAAACTTGTTTTTTAATTATGACATATCTGGTCCCTAGTTTTTCCTCATAGAATGAAAAATATCAGAAAGAAAACAAATACATAAGATGAAAAATAACTTTTCCTAATAAAATGTATATCCCAACCCAGGCCTCTTTATAGCTCTCATTTCAACTTCACTCATTTGTCTTCTAAATGTAAGGCAAGAATTTCTCACAATAAATTGCCCTTACCTTAATATCCCTAAGAAGGCTTCCATGCAACCTTTAATTCATCCTAAACCTTGCTAGCCTTTCTAACTCCATATTTTACTTCCCTTTTTAGTTTTTTCATTGTGGGAAAGAATGTTGGCATTTATTCTTACAAGGGAACAGTAAAATAGTATTTGGACATTGTGAAACTTCATTTAATTTGACTATACAAAAACCGTTTAGAAACCTAACATTTACAAGAATCTAAGAAGACAAAATAAAAAAACATCAAGAAGAAACTAATCTATAATTTTCCAGATATATTCAACTCCAACTTATGATTCCAACAATCAATGACAATATGGATTTCTCTATCATTTTCAATGTCCCTCCATTTCACCTCACCAAACCGATTTCCTTACTAAAATCCTTCATTTTCCATGTCACATCATGTTAGCGATGTAATTCTAATCCATGTTATATGCCTTTCGGATGTTAGGAATATTGTCCCTTGTCTTGATTACGAGACAATGATAATGTTGGGCTAAAAGATCCTTGCAATGGATATTAGACCGTCCTAAACACTTCTCTATGGATACTCATTACAAATATTTTATATTTTCATGAGCATATCTTTGCATTATTGTGAGAAGTATATATTGGTCCAAAAGAATTATTTCCATGGAAATGATAAGCTACCCAACCAACCAGAGTACAAAATAAAGCAATGCCTCTTGTTTGTTTATTTGATATAATCAAAAATTTCCATCTAGTTGTTATTCATCAAGTCTAACACGATATGCTTATACTTATACAGGGTAGCACATGCCATATCATTTTCACATAATCCATTAACTATCGAGAATCCAAGACTCCTTTTGTCTTCTCTTTCAACTTCATTTACTGATTGCCAATCAAGTTCCACTAGATCGAGTAAATGGTATCAAACCAACTTGGATTGTACTTGGGCAACCTGAGATATGGTCAACTTCACAAGATGATGACCAAGTTGCAACAAACAAAATAATCTTTTGTTACATTAATCCTTTTGTGGTTGTACACATTATTTACACTAACTTCTAATAAAATACACCAATGTTGTTTTATTTGCTTTGCTAATTCCTTCAAGGATCATAGACTTGTACACTTTCTGGTGCTTTTTTTCCTAGACTTTATTATATAAATTATAGAAAGGAAAGGTCCATTTCAGAATCCAAACCTGCCACAAAGTAGACTCTACACCTTCCACATAATTTGCACCTTTTTTAATCTCCTCTGCAAGCTTCTCCACATGTCTATACATGGAATAGTACTTGAAATGATATTGTTTAAAGAAGGTCGTTACATGCATGTAACTTGCAACAATTCTATTAGATTCATGTTGAATGGATTCATATTGAATGGCTAAGTGCTCTTTCATCAACTAAATTTTTTCATTAACTTTTAGAGAAATACCAATTTAGCTTTAAATGGCATAACTTACAACAACATGCAAATGTGATAATGAAAACAAAGAATGAAACATCTCCAAATTCAAATATGGAGGAATACTACTTGAGAGGCATGACCAAAATAAAGAATGTAAATGTAGGAAATATATGAACCTATTTCTACTTACAACTGTATTAATGTTATATACTTTTTCAACTTTGCAAATCTTTTGGCATTTTTTAGATGGATCTACCTTCACATTGAATCTTATTCAATAACTAAAAAAACAATTAATAGGACAAAACATATTATCTAAACAATATCTATAAACAATAGAATAATGTGGATGTCAGCATGAGCAAATCATTTTCCAGAAACAAGGTAAAGGGAAAATTTGACACATTACAACAATTTAAAGTAATGAATACCAATGAAAAATGCTTGTTTAATTCAAAATATATGTATTTTTAATTTTTTATATTTTCCTATTTTTTCCTTATCCACTTCTCTTCACTCTTTTATCTCACCGATTTTTTCTTGATTTCAGTTCTAGTAAACATTGCAATAACCTAATATGTTTCAGTAACTTGGAAAAGTGTTGGAACTTTGTATGACAAGAGGAAACCTTGCAAGATGTACTATTTTTTCAGGAGTTCTTTAAGACTTCAAGTTCAAGTGGTCAAATATGCATTTACAATTGCTCTTTGGCATCTTAAGTTTTCAAATTTTGCTATGGCTCAATTTACATGTGTGTATACTTATCTTTTAATTCAAATATTTGAAAGTATACTATCTGTTAATTCAAATATTTGAAATCACTTTCACTGAAAACTCATTGAATTAATGGGAACAATTAAGAATTATGTTGTTTCCAGGTGACTTTCAACAACTTTTTGAAAATGGAATGTATGGCATCATAAAAGGATTCCTTTTAAGGTGCTTGTTAACATGTTATTTCTTTAGTAATTTGGAAGAGAGTCATGGAAGGAATCAATGCTCCATATAGCTCTCGAAGGTGGATGTTTTTTGCTCTCAACTAATCAGTTATGCAAAAGAAAAGACTACCATCCTGATAATACCTCTCCAAAGACTCTTGTAAGTGTGGGTGGAAGTGTTATTATTTCCCCTTCTGGTACTATATTGTTCATACTCAATTTTGAAGGGGAGGATCTAATTTCTGCATATCTTGGTAAAACTACCTAAAGACAACCTACATGCTCGAAGAATATGATCATAAAAATGTAATATGTTTCAGGTTACTTTCATTTGAGTGGTCTAGGTTACTTTCAAGTTACTCTCTCTATTTTTTTCACTCCATATTTTGGTGACATTGCGAGAGAAAAATTTGATTTTGATATGGTTGGGCACTATGTAAGACCTGATGTGTTGAAATTGACAATAAATAACCATCCATTGAATCCTATCATATTTTCTTCACGAAGAGCAGGATCAGAAAAAATGGACAATAATAATGTATAAACTTAATCTGCAAGCATATGTTACCCCCATAGCCTCAATATAGTTAAACTTATCATCCTCGCACCAACGAACAAACGAACAGATACTCCTAGTCAACTCAAATTGCTTCTTTGTACTCCTGCCTTTTCCATGGATACTAATGCTTCTCCATAAACTTATATATATATATATTATTTGATTCTTTATATTTTATATTTTTACATATTAAAAAATTAGTTTTAAAAATAACTCTACTCGCATTTTAAAATAAACAAAATTATATTTTTTTATTATGTAAAAGCTAAACTATCATAATATTATTAATATAAGATAACAAAATCAAATCGAAAGAGTTTGATGAAATACTTATAGACTCAAATTACTCTATAACACAAATTTTATACTAAAATATTATGCTCAAAGAGAAAGATATATTATAATATCAGATATCTTCTCAAATTTTCCCATAAGAAGAATGATAAATGGTAAGAGTATATAGTCATGATATTTATCATGATTTCACTTGGAGAACATTTTACTGTATAAAATAAAACTGATGTGACCTCATGAATCAATAAGCAAAGCATAGCATACATGGAATAAAATATTATTCGACCTTTGGTAATTAAGATAACGGATTCAAGATCGAAATTTGTCCACAATACTAGTAATCAAAATGAGAATGATGCTGGGAAGAAACGACAGAAATCCACTTCGATATTTGGTTTGATTTTCTACGAAAAAATTAATGCTTTATTGATCTGTATCAATGAGGGCGACCCACAACTAGATTTCGATAATCTGGTATAGTGAAAAGAATGAGTTGGGTAGTGGCCTTCTCACTCACCAATCCTCTTCCAAATCTTAGGTGCTATTGCAGAAACAGAGAAAAATGCAGGCAGGTTCGATCCAGCAACCTACTACTGATCGTTGTCTCGCTTACTTATGATATATGCCATAGTGTAAGACGTTAAGTTTTGGTTTCAATCGTTATTTTGCTGAGAATGTTGTGATTGTTTTACAAGAAACTTCGCTACATGAAACACACAAGTGCATTGCTTCTCGTGACCGTCTCAATTGATATTTTTTTACCTGAAATTCACTATCTTGTTGTTCCTCCCCTAAAATCAAAGGTGATCTATAAAGATTCCTAAAACTGGATCCCAAATAACTAGTGTGCTTACCGAAGAAGGAAATCGATATGAATATCATAACCAAATATAATTTATGTTTTCTTTGTTTGTTTAAAATATTCTATTCTATACGGAAATCTAAATAACTAACCAATCCTTACAAAATCAAAATAAGCCAAAGAAGGGAATGATTATCCAAAAAAATCAACGGAAACACCTAATAATTCCTGCAACCCTAAAACTGTAGTTATAAGTAGGATTCATGGGTGGCATACTTGTTTAGTAATTGTGGAAATTATTTATACGGTAATGGATCTATTAGGTCTTGCTTATGGATCTCGAACTGCTGCTAGCTAAGATGCTGCTTATGATGCTACTGGTGATTCACCTAGCGCGAACTCTGCTAAAGTTGGATCTATAAGGTTGCCTCTATCTTTGTTGATGCCTCTGCGGGCCTTTGTTACCTGTGTTATTGGTGTTGCTTCAACTCAATCGGGGCTTGCTACCAGGCTGATTGAATGGATTTCAGAATTGTCATAATGCTCAGATGTGCTACCATGTGGCAGAATTGTCATAATGCCTGTCGATCAACTCCTAACTACCCTGGTTCATAGACACAATTGGGTTTCCATATTTACCCCCGGTAGCAGTTATTGAGCCGGCTACCCTCTCAGAATGTTCCGATAAGAATGTCTTTGTGTTTCGTGTTATAAGAATGAAGGATTACCTAAACACTATTAGTTTTGTTATGATCTCGTAGGATAGGGAACGTTGTGACCAAGGAATCGGCTTGATCATTAGGTGAAGAAATATTTCATTAAATAAAATACACTGCAAAAGTACTATTGGCATACGTTCATCTTGATAATTACAGTTCACTTCACAAAATTTAGTAAATACATACCAGTCTCTACCTGCTTTTGCACCCTTTTTTTTTATATATAAATGTAAGTATAATGTTCTCCCAAATACTCAGACACGCCAATCAATATCCACAATGGGTAGAATTATACTGGTAAAGAGTGTACTCTAAGCGATTCATTGCAGGAAGTTCTCCCCCGCAGTAGGAGGGTAAGGAGCGGAGACATATGAAACTGGCAACAGGTTTGGGGTTTACACCCTGTCGGGAAGGGCTTCTCACTTTCATCCTTCCTTGAATCCCCTACCCTAAGCCAAGTATAATTTTATGTTTTGCCACAATCCAAAGGGGTCTAACTCGATCGATATTGTCCAAGCAACATGACAGGAGTTTCATTTACCACCTTATGTATGTGGATCTTGATATTAATATATGGGTGAAGCTCCTGCCGACTATCCATTTAAAAACATGCACAACAAAATGACTTACTATTAAAAACAAGACCGTAGGACCGTGAGGTGGTATCAATCCATCTCTCAGTAAGGCAGGTATTTTAAGATCGAAGATATCACATAGAGAAATCTGGGTAATGTATATACGGGGTTATATCAATAGAGATTTGGGTCTCAATCGAGGTGGAGGCATGTTTGGAGAGACGAGGTAAATCCATACTCCTTCCCTCCAAGGGAATCCATTTAAATATTTTTGAAAGGAAAATATGACAGCTCTGTAAAATCTCAACTAAGGCTACTACGAATTGTAACAGTTGTAAAAAAAAACTTTTTCGTTGAATATAGAAACAACAAAAACCAAAAAGAAATTTTAAATTTTAAAATATTAAGCACCCACCGAGGGGAGGGGTTTCAAGTGTACTCACGGATTTTGGAGGCATTTGCTCCTCTATTTCTATGCTGGGAAATGTTTCATGTTGTTAGCTTAGTTTGAGATCTTGGTTTGGCCTTTTTCTCCTCTACACAGCAGCAATAACACTAATCTTTGGCCTTTCTCTCCTCTACATAGCAGCAATAACCCTAATCTGAGATTGTCTTAGCTCAGCAATAACCTCAATATGATATTTTCTTAGCTCAGCAATAACCCTAATGTGACATATGCTTAGCTTGCAAAAAAAAATTAGCCATGAGGAAAAACGAATTCAAATAGAGACAGAAAGATTAAAAAGAGAGATTTTGCAGGCATTGGCTCCTCCACTACTCTCCTCAGCTCTGATCCATGTTGCCAGCTCAATCTGTGATGCCTCGGTTGCTTTGCTGGGCATCCCTCTCCCTTACACAGCCACAATAACCCTACTGTGAGATCCACTAGCTGGGTTGGGTTGCTCTACTCAAGGGCTAGGTTTCTTTTTTAGAATGAGTGAACTTTGGCCAGAGACTAAAGCTAATTGTTTTCACCAATTTTGGTCATAGGTAAGTCTTTTTTTTTATATATACTTTTGTTTTATGTTTTTATTTTTTAATCTATTATTTATATTTATTATTTAAAAGTATTTTTATTATTTAAGTATTAAAAGGTAATTGTTTGCACTATTTTTGGTTGGAGGTAAGTTTTTTTATTTTATTTTTTATATACTTATGTTTTATGTTTTTATTTTTTAATTTATTGTTTATATATAATTATTATTTAAAAGTATTATTTATTATTTGTATTTTTTTTATTTACTTATTATGTAATATTTATTATTTATCTATTAAAAAATAATAATTAAAAATTAAAAATAATATTTAATTTTAATATAAATTTTGATTAAAAAAATAAATTAAAAATAAAATGATGAGGTTAGTGATGATGACGTTGACTACATTGGTGTTGATGACTATCATTATCATCACCATCTTGATTGTGATCATCATTAAAAACTTCATTGTCATCATAAGCATCACCGTCATCGTTGTCGTTTGTAGTCATCATTGTTACAACCATGAACCTCACCCCCATCCAAGAGCTGGCTTGGGCGCTTGTTTGGGAAAGACGAACGTTCAGTTTGCAAGACTTGGAAAGGAGACAGCTTCGCTTAGAAACAAAAACAAGGTGGGGCGCGTAGACCAAGTATGGGCGTGCTCCCACAAATGAATCCTACACCTAAGCAAGTGGAGCTTAGCAAGGCCACGAGTGTGGATCCTCGACAACATGCTAGAAAGAGGCGTAGGACAGTGTGACAGAGCCTGAATCGCTCAAGAGAGCAGTTGGACGCACCTTGGCAAGAAGCGCGGATTGACAGGTCCAAACGACCCAAGCACTCCACTAGAAGTGCACTTGGCACCACACCAGTCGCCAAGGATGTCTTTGCATGATGACTCTTTAGTTAAACTAAAAGATGACACTTAGTTTAAAAGACAACACTTGAGTTAAGGCTATTGCATGATGACACTTAAGTTAGCATACCAACTAAATGATCCTACATCTAGTTATGAGGCGAGTTCACTATGAAATTAGTAAAGAATAACTTAATATCAAATAAGAAAGACATTGTACATTATCTTTTCAAGATTGAAGAAACCAAAGTACAAAGTAAATATCCATGAAGGGAATTCGCCATAGTTTGCATTGGATGCTAATTTCCCATGCAGTGATTTGCTAAAACTTGCATGGCAATGATTATTTCTAGTTATTAATGTGTTGGACACATTATAAAGATGATATGATTGTTCTCTCTTCTCTATTGCTCTGTATCTACACATGGGGTTTTCATTCTCTCTTATATTGCACCTAGGGTTCCAAAAGCAATTTACTATAGTAAAATACATTCTCTATTCTCTATTATAATTATGCATTGAATATTTGGTGTGGTTTTTCATCCTCGTTTTTTTTAGGGTTTTTCCCATGGCATATCCTATGTTATGGTTGAATGTTCATGTGAATGGTTTATTGATTTCAAGTTCTCTATATTTCTGCAATTAAATTTTTAAAGATCAAAGCTCAACATATTTGCACAAAATTAAACACCAACCAACTTGTAACGACTTCAATCTTCTACCCAAGCACCAACTTGCTGACTTTAGACACCAGCTTGAGTGGATATCAGTAATTTTTCAAAAACATCAGCTTGCACTGTTCATGAACCAATCTGGATGGAGAATGAAATCTCCTCTTCTTGTTCTTCACCACTAACTGAAAAGAAGCTCCACTCCTTGTTTCGTATTCTCCAACACCAACTAGGAGGAAGCTACAAATTTATGTCCTTGACCATTCCTACAACCCATAAATAAATATGTTGTAACAAAAACCGTGACTCTGGTGATCTGAAATATGTGCCTTTTGCTCTCTACAACACTTTGCAACGGATGTGATCTACGTCTTCTACAACCTACAACTACTACAATCTACGATCTATACCTTCTGTAATCTATAACAAACTACTATATGATGCTTCTAATGTATGATTTCATTAATCTATGATTGGTTCTAGATTGATGCATAAACTATTCTTACTTCAACTGCATGTGACTTGTGCAAATAGATCTGTGCATCAACTGCAAATAATTGTGTGCGGAACATCCTCATCTTATAAGTCCCATAATATTTATCTTCGCACTTTTTAGATCTCCAAGCTTGCTTGGATGGATACTCCAAATGGAAAGGTCACCTCCTTTATTTATATGAGTGTTGGATCACTTTGTAGGTTAACTCAAAAACTTTATTGCGCAAGGATAAATAACATTAGTGACAACTTTAGAGTTTATTGCGCAAGGCCGACTAACACTAATGACAACTTTAAAGGCCGAAATATATAAATGATACTTTTGTGAATTAACATAATATATTGACATCAATGACAAATTTATTCTAACAAGCTTCACTTTGATTGGCTTGGTTATCCATGCAAGGAGGTGCACTAGGGTTGGGAGTTAATATTGTTAACATAGTTGTTGTTGTGCATTTGTCCAAATTCATTGTACATGTTCTTCTTCATAAATTATAATCTATAAAGGAGAAGTAAGGCACGCCACTTTATCATTGAAGAGTTTGAGTTTTGAGTTGTAGCATTTATCTATTTGTTTTCACATTTAATAGAAAATTAGTAATCCTTTTTTAAATGTCTATATTTGCATGTTTGTTGTTTTAATGATTGGAGGCATGCATTTGTAGGATAAAGTAATCCATAGTAGAAATTTTGAGTGTTGTTTTAAGTCTTAGAGATCTATACTTTTATGTTAGATTCAAGAGTTCAAAATATTTTCAGCATGATGTATTTTTTTACAGTGGTTTGATACATATAATCTAGACATACATCCAATTCCACTTGTTGACCACCTGATTCCGCTAGTTGACATTATATTTCTATAAAACTATTGTCAACAAACAAGGAATTTACATGCAATATACAAAACAAGGTCTTATATGATTAGGACCATGGGGTAAGTGATTGTTTATATTTAAAAGGTATATAAAGACAGTTAGCATTTTCTTCGCTTCTATTTCTACTATCAACACCACTATGGAATTGGATATTGAATATCTAAACCATTGGTTCATAGTCTATACCAAAATATTTTTCCTACCTATTTCCATTTAGGAGTAGTTTCCATGGATTTACAAATTAAATTGTGGATAATATATTGGAACAAAAAATAAGTGTTTTCTCATGTTTGAAGGTGTCATCCTAACTCACATGAAGCCTCTCCATTCTCTCTACTAAACTCTATGTCTATATAACCTATCATCACTTATAGTAACTAAATAATAATATATCAACTATCATGTTGATTAAGACAGAGAAACAAAACATATTCAATGTCAATATCACTCTGAATATTTAAACTTGATATCGATTATAATTTTAATTTGATACTCTTTGTAGGAAATCATGACAAAATATATCAATCATTGCAATCCAATCTAGCCAAACTGAAATAGAACCACGCTAACTACTATTTTTTTAGACCAACTCCTTTAAACTTTTAAAACATTACAATTTAACCAAATACGCCACACACTAGAGACAACCAGTTTTCACAAGCAAGATAGCTCTTGAAATGAAAACCATTAATCACAACCACTTTTTTTTTACTAAGCTACGACAACAGGTTTTACACTTTCATCAAAATAACCCTATGAAATACACTTATCCCTAATTGCTTATTCATGCCTATGGAGGAATTCATGTTTCAACCTTGGTTCATTGTCCAAGACACACGATTGAAGAAATACTACATTCATAACATAAATTTGTCTTATAAACCTCTGCAAATTGATCATAACACAACCACGCCAAGAAATATTCCAAGTAAGAAAAACAAAGAATAATTATGGTACACAATTGATTTCTATAGCTTTAAAATCAATAGCCGAACATTATCAATGTTAATTTGATAATCTTAATGACCGTTGGAAGTCAATCTAGAAAAACTCAAATAAAAGAAACTCAATAACCATTATGCTTGTTCATTTGATGAGATTTGCTAATATAAATTCTACCGCAAGCTATCCAAAATGCATCATAACAACAATTAGTCGCTTTGCATGATTCTATTGACCAAATCAAAACTTCAAAGTAGGATAAAAAATAATTGATTGTTTTTCTTATGCCTAAGTTTTAGAAATGATAGGAATTCAAATTGTGTTGTTGAATGTGTTTCTTACAAGGAATATAATATTAATTTTTTTGCGAAAAATCATTATAAATTTGTATATCTCACCATTTAGCTTCTTTTTAGATCTCTCATATCATTCAACCTTTTTTTCCCATACTACCCACTATATTGAACTTATCTCATCATATTTGTGGTTCATTTGATAAGTTTCAAAGAAAATCATGACACCATACATTGATCATCGTAAGCCAGGATAACCATAATAAATATAATTACTCAGTTATGATTATTATCATTATTTTGATAAGAAAGATAAAAAATTGTCACAATATACATCAATCATTATAATCCAAAGCTAATATAAACAAGGAATTTAGGCTATACAAAATAAAATATTGGTGGGGAATGTACCATACTTTTGAGGGATAAAATATTTTTTTTAAAGAAGAAGAGGGAAGAAAAATATTGATTTGGGACATGGTTCAGGTTCTGTATCTAAAATAAAATCATTGACTCTACTCCAAAGGAATTCAACTCATGCCACACACTAAATCCAAAGCGCAATCCTAACACTTGTGAGCGGATTATAATAGTTTCACCATTCTTCTAGCGTTCTCTCAATGATAGTTTATATTTTACAAAATTATATATGAAGAAATCATCAATTTTGTGAAATGGATGAATTAATCAATATTACCCAATCAACCACAACCTTGCGAGTTGACCACAAACCCAAGATTTGAAACCCTTGAATTCCACCAAACCTATTAAAAAAATAAGGTGTCTAGGTAGGAAAGCATTAATAGAAGATGATCTTGATGAGGAAAATGGGATGATATTGGATAAATATAAATAATTGATCAAGGGTTTGATCAACCTCTACAGCTAGATTGTCGATACCCATCTATAAACAAATTGTTTCTTGAAACTTTCCATATAGTTGAATCTATATGGTAACAAGAGTGTATACTTACTAAAAATAATACATTTCCACAATTTTAGGACTTCTAGGTTCATCCAAATTTTCAAATTCATCCAGACATCATGATATTCTGTATAAATATGGAACAACAAATCACTAAATTAGTCAAATGAAGAACTAGATCAAAAATGCACTATTTTACAAATATCTAGTTAAACCACAACTCCATAATTGAATACAAAATCGAAGGAAAAGAGAACAAAAGCAACGTGGAATGCCAAAAGAGGATCAAATTGATTGAGATCTAGATAAAAATATTTCTATTACATGATTACCCGTATTGCTTAGTTCTCATTTACACTCAATTCTCAAACAAAAATTATCATGTCCCCATCCAAATAAGACTACTTGAAAATAATGTTTCACCAATCTACTAGTTCCCTGGGTTGAGGTGGAGACATACATTTTTTAATAAGGGAGATATAGGACCCAAAAGGACCTTGGTTTACCATGTTCACATTAAAACAGGTCACATAAATAATAAATTTTAAGAAAATAAGGTGGCATTGGCTCATGGAGACAATTGGAAGCTTGTGAAGTCTTTGGGTGACTAGATTCCCCCTCACACTTGGCATGACCTTCATCCAAATTGTTAACACTAAAAATTGTCCACATAACTCTCTATGGTCCAAAAAATAATTATACATTGTAACCCCACCATTATGTCCTCCATTTTGACCTTCACAACTAAAATTCCACCAAAAATAGTCCAAAACATTATTCCTCCCCCCATAAATACAAGGAAGTTGAGCATTTATTGTGACATAACCCCACTCTCTCCAAAAGGAACAAAAAACCCTAAAATGAGAACGGTTCAAAAACCATGGATAAATACCATGCATAATAAAATACCATGGGTAGAAAACATTGGATCATCCTATAAATACATTGTGAAGGTATCCCCATAAACATTCCTTAACTTTTCAAAATTTTCATCACATTCCTTACATTTCTGGAACCTTTTGTCCATCACATTCTTTAGCTACATTATCCCATGTTGCACATTGAGTTCTCTCTATGCATATCTTAATTCATTTTCCAGTGACAACCCTTTTTTGGAGATACACAGAGACCAAAATCATGGGAGCCTACGAACCATTTCCTCAAACGGTTGTAGTGGCCCATTTTAATGGTATTCTTTGTTATTTATTGCATTAGTTAGTTGGTTTATAATATTAAATTGTTTTTTTTATAAGTCGAGGTTGAGAAATCCCTTGCACCATGAAATCTACCCTTTTATCTTGCTAATCTAGGGAAGGTGCTTTTGCATGTAGTAGGGGAGAAATCCCCACTACAGTTTTGGCGACTCCACTGTCTCGATCCCCTTGGATATATGTTTTTGTAGGTGTTTTTATTTGTTTGTTCTACTTGGGTACCTTTAAACATCACAAATACAACCCCCCTATGATAGATCCAAACGAGTCCCATCATGGTGCTTGCCCCTTGGCCCAAGCTGACAATTTTTTCTTTAAAAACCCTCAGTTACGGCTAGATTGCACCTATTCGACAAAAATATGCGACCTAGGTTGCACCTTTTTTCCCGATAAGCATGAGCTAGTGCATGCCTTCTACCCCGATAAGTGCGACCTAGACCAAAACTCCAAATCACACTTGTCTGGGCTTCCAAAGTGATCCCGATCACTACTCTGACACATTTTTGTGTGAACTATTGTGCAAAAACCCATGTTTTGTGTGACATGAGTATTTCTACTAATTTTTTGTCGAGATTGCGACTGTTTTACAGTTTTGAGCAACCTTGATCACACCTGTTTCGTTGACAGGTGTGACCTACATATTTTTCATCCCTTTTCGGTGTTTGAGACCCTTTTTCAGACCCCCTGTCCATGGTCTACCCCTTCCTTGACTGTTTCCTTCCAGATATGATTACTTACAACCCCTTGGTTTGTTTTGTGGTCCTCTTTTCCTTGTATGTGATCCCCCTTAGTCGAGCTTGGTAGTTGAGACCCCCTGTGTGTTTCCTTCATCCTGTTAAGATCCTTATGCGTTCATTTACTTCTGTACATTTTGTTTTCTAGAAGAATTAGTTGTTTTGAAAAATATTTACTGTCATTTATTGTTATTTATTTTTCTGCATTTGTGTCTCGGCAGTGATATCACTGGGGTTAGAAATTACACATCCCTTGTGGACACATCTCACACCCTAAAGTAAAACACTTGGTTCATGACCCCAAGCTGAGCCTCAAATTTAACTTAACTAAACCAACATTATAACCTCATTTGAGGACCAAAACAATATTGTAGTTAAGTTAGGAAGCCGAGGATAGGCATTCAAATAACACCCCTTTGTCACTTACATATAAGACATAGTTGTTGTCCTATAGGGTACCAAAATCCTCTTGTACTTGTTGACATGATCACGACCAGTCTATGGGAGGCCCCTCGCTCTACAGGAGTAAGCGACAACAAAGGGGGTCCAGAATTCAGGGTGGAATACCGCACTCCATTCTGTACCAAAGGCTAACCCTTCATAGACCTCCTTGTTCATGCCAAGGACCATATTGAGTGTCGAGGATCAAATGGATGAAGTGACAGGAAACCATCCTGGATGTGTCATGAATGAGGTAGCCTACATTCTAGTCATTTAGGGATCTTTTACCCGAGGTCCATCTCGGTAGTGGTATTCTCTAAGCCTCTTGTTCTTCCATTTCGTATTGTTTGACTGTTGATTTTCCACCCAACAGAGGATACGATTTGTGAGGGGCTTCCATATTATATCTAGGAGTTTGCTTTCACTTATACCCCATAGGTTAGTCCGTCATTTTCTTTATACGTAGTGCTACTTGTTGGATTTCAGGCTGCTTTGTTGTAGACTTTCCTGCTATGACACGCTATTGCAATTCAGTTTTAGAGATTGCTTTTTGTCTTATGAGACCCCATTTTTTCTCTCTCCTTATGCACACTCGGTTGTAGTTGGATTTTTGAGTTTACCTTTGACACCCTTGATTCATCATTCATCATATATCACACCATCATGCCACGATTTCTCCACCATGCTACTCGCAGACACTTAGGGGCCATGCCCTTCAGTTTGGTTCCTTGAATCGCCATCATCGGATCCATATGCAATGTTTTTCACCACCTTCAGAGCCATACACTACATCTGAGTTTGATTAGGATTCCTATCAACTGAAACCTACCTTGTTCACCTCCCAATCTAGTTCCATGACTGGCGCACCTCCAAACCCATTTAAGCGAGGGATGGTTTATAGTTGACTCGTGACTACTCCACCCATCATATTGGGTATTCCTTTTGCCATACCCATAGTTCTTGGTCCTAATGGGACCCTCTCCACCACACACACTATTGTTGGTTCAATACACACTAGTGGTTGCCCCACTCCAGCCACCATGGTTTATACTGTACCTTCATTTATGCATGGGGTAATTGTCCCTTCTACCACCATTCCAGATATTCACCCCATTCCCATGAATAATCCTATCGTCGAAAGTCAAGATTACCAACCCCCCCCCCCCCTATTTGCACACAAAAACCATATGCTTGTCGATCCCAACACCATTGCTGGCCCTCCTCGATCTTGTCCTGGTCCTAGTCTACCATTTATGGCTAGTCTCAACATAACTGACTTGGCATGGTTCACAAATGACCCCATTTGTCATGACCCATTATGTCCTCCCATGCCTACCAAATTATCATCAAACATCCCTAAGTTTGAGGGAAAGGAAGGAGAATACCCTCAAAAACACATTATGTCATTCCATTTATGGTGTTCCTCTAACAACATAGTGGATGATTCTCTCTGATTGCGGCTATTCCAGTGCACACTCACTAGTGTTACAGCCAAATGGTATATCGAGCTGCCCCATGCTACTTATCCTGACATTTCCTTGTTATCCTTGATGTTTCTTTAGTACTTCTAGATACCCATCTATTATGACGAGGGAGTGGAAATCCTATTATCCTATTTATAGAACACTGCTACCGATATCACATATGATATCCATGAGTGGCATCGTCATTGTAGCTTGTGCAAAATCCAGTTAGATGATAATATTTTCCTCGATTGGTTTCTCAAAACCTTAATCCTCCCCATCGCCAAGGATGTTGCATATGAGTGCCCAAAAACTGAGGAAGAAGCCATCCTCAAAGCACAACAACTCAATCTTATCTAGGCCCAATCGAGTTATCTATATACCATCATACCTGATGCTCCTCATGCCGACTCCTCATGTTGAGATACGTCAGGGGCATCCCACGGTTGTTGATGGAGTCATTGGCTCTATTACCAACCATCCCGACTACACACAACATCTCCTTTGATGTTTCCTTACTGTCATACCACTCCTAGTGTTTCCCAACCTGGATACGCCCCTAAATTTTCACGCGTAGTGGCTTAGTCTAAAGCCACACCTTCATATGCGTCTCCCGCACTAGTTCCTTATGTTCATGGATTGAATTTCTTGGAACCTACATGTAATGGCCAACGATAGGATTTTCATCCCCTCCATCTACTCCTTCCTACTACCCATCGCCTGTATAACCCACACCTACTCTATTCCTGACTCCTCTTTTTCCTCAAGGATAGGTCTATGCTCAATAGAACCTCCCTAATCATCCCACCCCCAAAATCCAACAAGGGAAGGGAAGATGATAGAGAGGTAGGAATTTGGGAAACAACAAACCTCAAGGATGTGGCCAACAACCCAACCCTCCAAATAAAAATGGAGCTAATCCCCCTGCACAGAACCCCCAACATCCACCTCGACCTTCGAAGAAGCCTCAGTTGCAGACTAACCATCCGTGCATCATTTGTGACACTTATGGCCATTATACACATTAGTGCCCCAATATGAATTGAGTCCACCATTTAATACAAACCGATAATCAATGTGATCCTAATGCAATCGCTGCAGCACAACCAAACCCAGCACCACAAGGTCCTCTGCTTATGGTGTTGTAGAACCCCTTACCAGACCAAGGAATGGTTGCAACCTAGCCCTTAGTACCACCAAATAATGCAACCATTTCTGTGGGTCAACCCATTGATCTTGGTGTCCATCACCTTATGACATTATCGTCTAATGTCAACTTACAAACCCAGCAAAACCAATATGGCTCCACCATGGAAACCATTAACCCCTCCTTACATTTTCTGAGAACCCCCATAGATGAGACTTCCAAAGTCTCGCGGTTCGCTTTGTGTCGCGTCGCGAAAAACCCTGCTACTAGAGCCATGATTAACTACAATATAGTCGACGACGTGGCCCAGTCTCCCTCTGCCATGTCTGCTCTAGATTTCCTCCAAACTTGTCATTCACAATGCAAAGCTTTGTTATCTGCTTTAGTTTCTGTCGACCCCTACGAATCCAGGTTGATCACTTTCGACTTGGATCACGGAGAACCCCATATTCTATCATTCGTAGCCTTTCAGGTTTTGGTCACTATTCATAATTCGGTCATTCATCTATGCATCATCAATGAGGGAAAATCCACTTGCATTATGTTAATCTTTTTTTGGAAGAAACTTGGATCCCCAACCCTTCATCCTTCAACCACTGCCCTCCATTCTTATGAAGGACATGTTGTTCAACCCCAAGGCATTCTCCCGAATGTACCTATTGAGTTATCCAAAAAAATTGTTTTTTTTTACATTGAGGTTGTCAATTCCCAACTTGATTACAAACTCCTCCTTGGACGTAGTTATATGTATGTAAGGTGATCCGTTTCTTCTACCATATTTTGACTCTTGATGTTCCCTCATGATGGGAAGATTGTGACTATCGACCAATTCACACATGATGATCCTAAAGGACCGACAACCCCAGAACATGTCCTCTCTATAATCAACACCACCATCGACAATATCACCATCCATTCCCTATCTTCCATTGATCCAGACCTATTTACCAACGCTCCTTTCATGGACACCTTTTTGTCCCTCCCACCTCATCCTTCGATGAATGACATATTGGATTTGTGCACTATCACATCCTTTGAAATTCTAATCTCCTCGCAACCTCTGTCGCAACCCCAACCTCAGGAGAATTATTGGGATTCATTCCCTGTCCACATGATCCCCTTCCTCTTTCCCCCTTCTGAAATTATGAGTAAGCCTATCATGTCTACTCTCAACCTGTCGGGCTTCACTTTAGGTATTTCCGTGTTGTACCTTGATCCACCCACCCTTCCCCCGACACCACTGATCATGTGGACACACGTCCAACCTATTGAGATGGTGTCACATCCACTTCTTACTATGCAATTGACTACTTCTCCCTCTACTTATACTCCCTCTCCTCTCACGAAGACTAGGGAAAGGCACCCAAATCCTCAACAAAACCACATCCACCTCCTCCTTGTGCTTTATGCAATGTCTAAGGCCATGTGAAAAAAAATTGTCCTAATTTTCCAATCCTTCGCACCCACATGCGTACATTAATCAAGAATGATGATGCTAAAGTTGTCAACATACCAACCATACATGTGGTTAAAAATAAATCACTATGAACCAACCACCCCTGTGCAGTTTGTGGCATATATGGTCAGTATTCCCACCATTGTCCAAACTTTCCCACATACTGGTCTCTCCTTAGTGACCTTCACAAGCACTCTTGTGAGTCTAAAATCGCTGTCGTTGAGGAGATCCACCCATCGGCCTCTTCCTCGGATACCAATAACACTGTTTATATGATCTCCACTTCCATTTATCCTCCCCCTCATCGACTACAAAATATCCCCATTAACTATCCCGGTGCTACTTCCGTGATGACGATGAGATCCTTGAAACCTCGACCAGTTTTGTCCCATTCCACTTAGTCCACAGTGTTGGAGAAACCCACCAAAAAAGCCTCATCGACAAGGGTTCTCACTCTGTCGATGCCCAACTAGTGCGATCTCCCTAAGCACCAGCCCAGACAGGTTTTATCCTGCCTAGCAACATCCACAGAGCGGACGAAGTCTCATGTGAGATGTTCAAGGGAGAGCAGTCAGAACCGAGTTTTCGATAGTGAGGATGGAGGATATGGGGATCTGACGGGGAGACACCATAACTATTGGATCCAAAACTATGCATTCGACATTAACTCATTTCCACACTACATAGTGCATCATGCATTTGTCACAGTATCGCTAGTGCAGCAGCATCATCAACTTATAACATAAACATAATAGACTTAAAACATATCGCATCCACATCAATACATAAATGTAACAGACTTAAAACAAATCGCATAAAAAACAATATAGCGGAACTGGAATAGACCATGGCAACATTATAACAAATTGTAGCATCATTTATAAAATAGATCGCAGCAGCATAACAGATTAGATCACATCAGGAATAAAAGACAAGATTTGTGCAACAATTGTCATATCATATTAACCTTGCAAAAAGGATCCAAAATACACAATTCTTCTCCAAAACCGGAGGCTGAATACATTAGGAAGAACCTGGATAGATCACAAATACAACCGAAAATTCAACAATCATGCTCCAGATAATACCAATCCTCAGATCATGCTCATGCTACTCTCCCCATTCAATTGCAAAACTAGTTCTATAAATAGGCTTGTGCCTTTACATTGAAGGTCCACTTCTAATTAACTTATAACCGCTAATGACCTATTGTGACAAAACTTGGTCAAATAATATATAAAATATTCAAAACAATTATTTTGCCTCCCATCGCACTGATTTGGCCTTGCGCGGTACCACATGAGCTTGTGCAGCTGCCACGACGCTGGGCAACTCACTTACCAAAACCCCTGCCAACAGGCCCCCAACACAGTCTTATTGCTCGTCCTTGAGCCACGTTAGGTTGGTAAGGTGTATGTTGATGTCCGTGCTTTAAAATCTTTGAATTGTTGTGCGATCTCACAAACCTAAAGCTGGACTTTGTCAGCAATACTCTGACAATTAGTCAAAGCCTGCTACACCGAGTGCTCTTATCTGGCCTTGCCGTCGACCATCTGTTGATTCTCCTACACCATCTACATCATGGTGATTTCTTTAACCGCCAATTGGCCACCAATCTCTTGAAATTCATCGAGCTAAGCATGACACTTTTGTTGGAGTTCCTAGGCATGGGAAGCTCACTGCTGAATATCCTTCGATTCCTTAGCCTATGTGATCTGTACCATCAATGGCATTTCCCTCAGTGATGTCTTCAAGGTCATCAGTTGACCTTCGGCTTCTTACACTTGTGTAGTCAGCTGATGAAGCTTCTCATCCTAGACAATGCTCTGCCAAAACTGCGTCATTGCCTCCATAATAGTCTTAGCATCTTGCTCCATGCTTTCGAACTGAGTCGTGATTTCTTCAATGGAATCCTTCCTTTCCGCAACCTACTCCAATGGCATTGTAGATTGTACTGGGGCATTAAGAATCATGTTGGTATCCTAAAGCTGGATGATAGTTTTCCCCAGTCACTTGGCCTTATCGACTAGGGTGAGCTCGGTCGTTTTCTCAAAAATGTGCTAGCAGGCCTCAGAAATAGCTTCTTGACTTTGCCGCATCTAGCACACAACTGCGCTTGTTCAACAATCAGGTGCTCTTGCACCTTAATTAGCTTAGTAATCTCTTCAGCAGCCTTTCGTTGTAGCTCAGCCTACATCACCTTCAAGGCATCTATCTCCCGCACTTTTTCTTCTGCTAGCTGCACCCGGACTTGATGCAGCTCCTCTGCCTCTTTTTGCAGCTTCTCAGCTGCGCTCTATGACTGAAAATAGCCCTCAGTTGTCTCTTTATATTGGTCCACAAATTCCAAGGCAGAAACATGCTACAACTCCACTGATGCTGTAGCATACAACTTGTTCATATCCAAAGCCACACTCTGGATCGTTGCAGCAACTGGTGGACTTCCTCATTTCTCACGTCAATCGCAATCGGGGGAACTTGCATGTTCCTAGCTTGGGGCTCAGTTTTGATCAATGGGATGTCCTATACCATAGGTTTCGCAGATGTTTTCCTAGAAATAATATAAAAAATGGAGTTTAGACAATCTCTTACCACACTAAATTTCTCATGGTTCGACTCACGGATCGCCTATGTCACAGCCGTAGAGGAGTCAGTGACCGCTTTGATGAGCCAATGTAACTGGTCCTCCATCCCTGACTTGATACCACTACCTGCATCATATTCTTGACGCCATTTGGTGCGAGTCTCTTCCCACATGCACTGTGCTGCATCCTCAGGGTCCGTCGACGACTCGTTGTCAGAGTCGAGAATGCTCAGCTCCTTCTGGGAAGGTTCTTCTGGGGCATCTGGTGGTGGCTCCTTAGACAATTCCTCCTGACTCACTAGGTTTCGCCATTCATCCAACCACTCTTGGACAATAGCATCCAATTCTTTTGTCGTGACTTTGTAAGGCAAAGGTAGCCACTGCCAGTCGGGGTCCCACCGTGCTTGAATGTAGATAGAGTGGGGCCCAATGGCAAACCAAATTATCTGCTGATACTTGGATTTGGCATAAGGAGATACATGGGGAATTACGACAGCGGTGACTTGCAATGCCTCCCAATAAACCCAAAAAAGAATGGCATAGTCTGCCTGTCGACTGGGCTCTTCAACCCACCATAACTTCTGATACCGTGCACTGCAGGGAATCTTTGCCGCCTCAACCATCATTGGTTGGTAGTCTTCAGGTGCCATCTAGACGATGAGGGCAATAAGAACCAACAACCAACTATATAAAAATGGCCACCCGGTTTGAGCAGTAAGAGTGTCTTATAGCAACTGGTTCAGCAAAAACAAAGACCAATTCATCTGCACTCCCTCAGCACACTTCTTTGTGTAGGCGACAACACTCGAATTGCATTGGACTGGTTGATTTTCCCAAATGACCTTGCTCGTAAAAATCCTTGCGCCAATGCGCATTGCTTGTGATTTAATGCTATCGATGTGATAAGCACGACCATCACGCTATAAACCAAAGTGCTACTTCAGCTGCTTAGCAAGATTTTTGTTAGTATCCCTCCTACGGATATACTACGTTGGATCTTCCTCGGCCTTCGGCAAGCCTATAATGCTCGCGATTAAATATACGGTTATAGGGATGGGCGTATTCAACCAAAGCATCCCCCCATGAAAACAAGCCAAAATTTTCTTAACACACGCATGGGATTCATTTAGTCACCCAAAATGAGGCGTCTTGATGAGCTCCAACAATCCATATTAGTCTAACCCACTCACCCAAGGTTTAGGAATTCGCTGGATGGGGGCACCAGGCACCATTGGGACTGAATCGTAGGGCTCATCTTGGACATCTTTGAGTAGCAGCAAGTCATGGTCTTCTAATTTCAACCTGATCAATGTAGGGATGATGTCGACCGAGCACGTCATCCCTTCCAGCAGGGATGACAATTTCAGTGGATATTTCTGAATTTTCGACGGCTGCCTCGGCTTTGCCCCTAGACGCGTAGGAGCGACATAGCCCAAAATATCATGAACATAGATACCCCAAGGCACCATAGAATCAATAGCTCCTGAGCTCGATGGCCCGGTCTGTGCAGTTCCTTCTCCTTGGACTCTTGCCGATGTGTAGCTTTGCCTCTTGTTTCATGGGTGGCATACTTGTTTAGTAATCGTGGAAATTATTTATACGATAATGGATCTTAGTAGGTCTTGCTTATGGATCTCGAATTGCTGCTAGCTAAGATGTTTCTTATGATGCTACTGGTGATTCACCTGGCACGAAATCTGCTAAATTTGGATCTATAAGGGTTCCTCTATCTTTGTTGATGCCTCTGCGGGCCTTTGTTACCTATGTTATTGGTGTTGCGTCAGCTCAACCGGGGCTTTCTACAAGGTTGATTGAATGGATTTCAGAATTGTCATAGTGCTTAGTTGTGCTACCATGTGGTAGAATTGTCATAATTCGTGCCGATCAACTCCCAACTACCCTGGTTCATAGACACAAATGGGTTTCCATATTTACCCGCGGTAGCAGTTATTGAGCCGGCTACCCTCTCAGAATGTTCCTATAGGAATGTCTTTGTGTTTCATGTAAGAAGAATGAAGGATTACCTAAATGCTATTGGTTTCGTTCTGATCTCATGGGATAGGGAACGTTGTGACCAAGGAATCAGCTTGATCATTAGGTGAAGAAATATTTCATTGAATAAAGTATACTACAAAACTATTATTGGAATACGTTCATCCTAATAATTACAGTTCACTTCACAAAACTTAGTAAATACATATCAGTCTCTACCTGCTTTTGGACCTCTTTTCTTTATAAATGTAAGTATTATGTTCTCCCAAATACTCAGACACGCCAATCAATATCCACAATGGGTAGAATTATAATGATAAAGAGTGTACTCTAAGCGATTCCCATATATTGGATTTACCTAGCAAATACTCCAAATCATACGTAATGAGAAGTGGGAAGTTCTCACCCATAGTAGGAGGGTAGGGAGCAGAGCCATATGAAACTGGCAGTAGGTTTGGGGTTTACACCCAATCGGGAAGGGATTTTCACCTTCATCCTTCCTTGAACCCCCTACCTTAAGCCAAGTATAATTTTATGTTTTTCCACAATCCAAAGGGGTCTAACTCGATCAATATTGTCCAAGCAACATGACAGGAGTTTCATTTACCACCTTATGTATGTGGATCTTGATATTAATAAATGGGTGAAGCTCCTACTAGGTATCCATTTAAAAACATGCACAACAAAATGACTTACTATTAAAAACAAGACCGTAGGACCGTGAGGTGGTATCAATCCATCTCTCGGTAAGGCAGGTATTAAGATCAAAGATATCACAGAGAGAAATCTGGGTAATGTATATACCGGTTATATCAATCGAGATTTGGTTCTCAATCAAGGTGGAGGATCTAAGTTGCAAAAGGAATGTTTGGAGAGACGAGGTAAATCCATACTCCTT
The DNA here is from genome assembly GCA_001517045.1 of Pseudotsuga menziesii. Classification (NCBI taxonomy): domain Eukaryota; kingdom Viridiplantae; phylum Streptophyta; class Pinopsida; order Pinales; family Pinaceae; genus Pseudotsuga; species Pseudotsuga menziesii. The sequence goes on along the minus strand of LPNX010825602.1, from coordinate 239,152 downwards.
CCCTCCAAGAAAATCTAATTAAATCTTTTTGAAAGGAAAATATGACAACTCTGTAAAATATCAACTAAGGCTACTACTAATTGTAACAGTTGTAAAAAAAAATTTCTCGTTGAATATAGAAACAACAAAAACCAAAAACAAATTTTAAATTTTAAAATATTAAGCACCGACTGTGAGGGGAGGGGTTACAAGTGTACTCACGGATTTTGGAGGCATTTGGGTGAATCCACGGACCTGGGTAACACTTTTTGGCAAGCACATTTCAGCAAACACAAAAAAATGCACCTCGATCGAGGGCTTGTTAAGCCCTCGACCGAGGTCTTAATATCTCGACCGAGGTTTTATCAAGCCCTCGATCGAGGTATTTAAATACCTCGGTCGAGGTATTTAAATACCTCGACCGAGGTATTGCGGGCTTTAAAAACCCTCGGTCGAGCTAAATACCTCGGTCGAGGTTCATACCTCGGTCGAGGGCTTAAAAAAACAGACTTAGCCCTCATTCAAACAAATGGAAAATTTAATGTGCCTTGCAGAGGTGTAAACCCTGCCATTCCTAGCACATAACTGAGCGGAGTTGACT